>ML660197.1:50910935-50956941 GCA_007570785.1 Antilocapra americana | reverse complement strand
TTTTTTTAATTGTTTTTGCCATACATTGTCATGATATCGCCATGGGTTTACATATGCTTCCCCTCCGGAACCCCCCTCCCTCTTCCCCCCCCCCCCGGGAAATCTCACTGCACCAGCCCCGAGCATCAATTCTGGGCTGGCGATTGATTAGACATATGAAAATTAACATGCTTCAATGCCTTTCTCCCATATTATCCCACCCTTACCCTCATCCACAAAGTCCACGAGTCTATTCTATACATCTGCTTCGATCTATACATCTGCTTCGATCTTTAAATGTGAAATCAGTCGCCAGCCCAGGGTTGATGCTCGGGGCTGGTGCACTGAGATGACCCAAGGGGAGGGAATCTGGAGGGAGGAGGAAGGGTGGTTCTGGAGGGGGAACATATGTATACCCATGGCGGATTCATGTCAATGTTTGGCAAAACCAACACAATAAAGTAAAGAAAATTAAAAAATAAATAAATGGCTACATAAAGATTCACCTATGTTGATGTCTTTTTTTAATGCATGCTGCTATGACAACTGTTACGTATGATCTAAAAAAATTGTTCCAAAGGAAGTTGTGAAAGTAAAACTGCTTGGTTGTGTCTGACTCTTTGAGACCCCTGAACTGTAGCCTACCAGGTTCCTCCATCCATCCATGGGATTTTCCTGGCACAAGTACTGGAGTGGGTTGTCATTTCCTTCTCCAGGGGGATCTTCCTGACCCAGGGATCAAACCCAGGTTTCTTGCATTGTAGGCAGACGCTTTTACAGTCTGAACACAAATAAATGCTACTAGAGCCACCCTACAGAAAAAATGAATGAAACTTTTGGCCGACCCAATAGAAGCCTTGAGCCAGATTGAAAAGAAATTGTATTCATACGGCCATCTGATTTGAAAGATTATTTGAAATAGAAGGAATTTTTAACATCTACACTTATTCCTTAATTTGGCTTATCAAATGACACCACATCTAGAAAGTCTATATGATTTCACAATGTTCAATTACTAGAAAGAAGGGAAAGATGAAATTTAACATCTGTGAATTATTAACCCAGAACTGTTTTTACTTCATCATAAAACATCTCAGTTCCTTTACCTACCATTCAAAATACACAACCAAGTGTATTTTTCATTTCCACTCAAGATAAAGGCCCCTCACTACTTTGGCTTTCTTCAACCTTGTTTCTCTTTGGTTCCTTTTCCCTTTGGTTCCTACATGTGAAACATGCCTACCTTTGCTTATCTACTCAAAACCTGTCCATCCATCTCTACGTATCCCTCAGTTTTCTCCAGGTCTTACATTCTCAAGCTTTTCCTGTTGAGACAGTAAATGTACATTTATATGTATCACCTCACCTGAAAAGTCATTGAGAACAACAACAGCAAAAACAACAACAAAAAAACTTAATCTCTGCTTCTTCACAATGTATATGGAATGAGATATTCTTGCATATTTTTTAAACATTGCTTTTGGGGCTCAAAGTTATTTATTCTCAGCAATTTAACCCTACTGATTTTTCTTGACAGTCTGAATGCATATCCCTGTTAATATGCTTTGGCTATCTTATTATTAGGTGTTTTAAAACTTAAAAATAATTTCACTTGAAATAATTCTGTCAGTTGCCTCACTTCCATTGCTGCAACGATGTTATGAACTTGTTGAGTGAGATCATATTACTCTGCCTCTGTCTTGCTTCCTTTGACAGGCAAGATTTCCTACAATGTGTTCATGAACACAGATTTACAAATGCAGCATCTCAAATAAAACAAAATCTTGAAAACCCATTACTTTTGAACACTGAAATAATATTGAACACAGTATAATTTCTGTTCATGACCAATACATCCATCAGTAGTACAGCACTAAGGGTCTGGTAGCTTTTCAAGCAAGACTAGTTTTATGTTTCCATGTTTGCTTTGTCTCTAAAGGTATTAAGGAGCTGAATCAACTTCCCTAAAGTTTCACACTAACTTGTCAATAAGGAAGCAGCCTTGTAGAGATAGATTTGGATATGACTTCCATACTGAGTCACTGATATTGGTACATAAAGAGGGACTGTGGTTCCTAAAAGTCTGAGTTTCATTTAAACAAGATTTTATTCTTTGTGTGTTATATCCTCAAGAATACTGTAGTATCAGTTACTCAGCATGCCTTCTGTGAATGCTTGTGGAATGAAATTGTATTGAATCAAAACTGTGGAAACAGCTTATTCAGTCCATAGAGTAACGGGTTTTTTAACTTTCTCACATACCTTAGTAACTTATACATCCCATTGGTTGTAACCACATTTTCCCCCAAATATCAAATCAAGGACCATAATGCCTGCTTCCTTAACATCACTAAGGATGCTAGTAGGAAATGATAATAATACTAATGTTGATTTCTGATATGCACCATAAAATTTTTTTCATCCTTCTTTCCTTACTTTCTTCTTCTACATCATTCTCTCTCTTTCTGCCTTTCATTAGAGGCAAAAAAAAAAAAAAGGTGTAGATTTTTTGCCTTTGATCTTAATAGGCTATATAACCTCATCTAATATCTAGAATGTTTCTACTTTTCTAATATGAGTATATATTATCCTCACTTTTAACATAAACAGGAATGCTATGAGAATCAAAGGAGTGAGTAGATACAAAGAAAAACTGAATATCTATTGGCTTAATAAAAGTTAGTGAATCAAAATATGTGCTTAATGAATGTTGGAACTAATATCAAGAACAAATGTTTATAATCATGACTCTCAAATTCATTATGTTCTTCAAGAAGTTGAAACTCAGGAGAATAAATTAAAACATTTCATTAATAGGACTGTGGCTTCCCTGGTGGCTCAGTCAGTAAAGAGTCTGCCTACAATTGCAGGAGACCTCGGTTCAATCCCTGGGATGGGAAGTTCTCCTGGAGGAGGGCATGGAAACCCACTCCAGCAGAATTGCCTGGAGAATCCCCATGGACAGAGGAGCCTGGTGGGCTACAGTCCATGAGATTGCAGAATCTGACATGACTGAACAACTAAGCACAATGTGACTACATTTTCATTAAACTGTTTATTTTGAGACAATTGTAGTTGCGTGTAACATAATGAGCACAGAGCAACAGATAATGACAATACAAGGTTGCCTTGTACTCATAGTATGCTTTCACCAAATGGTTACATCCTGCACAAATGGAATAGGATATTACAACTAGGATGTGGATATTGATACAATCAAGATGGGAACAGTTTCATCACTACTAATTTGTTCTTTATTATAAATTTGTACTTTCAAGAATGCCATATGAATGGAATCAGAAAATGTATAGCCATTTAGGACTGGCCTTTTTTTTTTTCACTTTACATAACGACCTGGAGATTCATGCAAGTTGTGTTGCATATTGAAGGTTCATTATTTTGTTTCAGGGAAGCATTCCATGATACAGATATATCACTTTGTTTTTATTTATTTTATTTATATAACTGCACCAGGTCTTAGTTGCAGCACACAGGATCTTCAGTTGCAGCATGTGGGATCTAGTTCCCTGACCGAGGATTGAACCCAGGCCTCCTGGCATTGGGAGCACAGAGCCTTAGCCATTGACCACCAGGGGAGTCCCTATCATTTTGTTTAATCATTCATGTGGAAGGACTTGGGGGTTGTTTTTGGTTTGGAGCTACAGTGAATAAATTAAGATGACAATATGGTGGTTGTATGTTCAGATTTTAGGAGTTGACAAAAGTGTTTTCCATAGTGGTTGTATCATTTTACATTCCCACCAGCAGTATACAAGTGATATGGTTTTTCTGAAAGCTCTAAGCATTTGCTGTTTTCACTAATTTTTTTTTTTTTTATAATTTTGTTTCCTATAGTGCTGTCTCATTTTGGTTTTCATTTGTATTTCTCTAAAGACTAATAAGTCTAACGTCTTCGCTCATGCTTATTCCTCACTTGGATATACTTTTTGGAGAACTGTCTTTTCATGTTTTATGCTTATTTTCTAATCAGATTGTTTGATTTTACTGTTGAGTTTTGTATTCTTTTTTCTAGAAACCAGTCCTTTGTCAGATATTAAATATTTTATCTCACTTTTCAGCTTATATTTACATCCTTTTAAGAGTGCCACATAAAAAATAAAGCTCTTTTTAAAATTTTTGATGAAGTTTAATTTAGCCTTTTATGCATAGTGTTTTGGTTTCTTTAGCTAAACCTAGATCCAAAATATTTTCTTCTATTATTTTTCTTAAAAGTCTATAGTGTAAAGTTTTATATTTAAGTCTGTCATCCATTTAGAGTTAAATTTTGTTTACGGTGTGAGGTTTAGGTGAAGGTTCACTTTTGTTTATATGTGTGTCTAATTATTTCAGCACCATTTGTTGAAAATGCTATAAGCCTTCTGTTGAATTACTCTTTCATGTTTGCCAAAAATTAGTTGAACATATATGTGTAGGTTTATTTCTTGGCTCTTAATTCTCTTCCACGGGTCAATGAGTATGTTCCATTTTGTTCCATTGGTCTATGGGTCTATGGGTCCCTCTATCCCTCCATTAATACCAAACTATCTTGACACTGTAGCTGTATAGCATTAATATCAGATAGAGTGGTCCCTCCCACTTATTCTTTTGATAATTTTAGTTATTACAGGGCTTATGCCTTTCCATATAAATTTTAGAATAAACTAATCCGTTCCATGCCACTGAAACTCCCATTGTTCACTCCTGGCAGTTGAGAACTGCGTTTTAGGGCTCAGAAGGAGTCTCCTCAGCTGAGCTGTCTATTTCTTCCAGGTGGAGGAAGGAATTTCTTCAGGCTATGGGAATACGTCATGGTCTAGACAGCTTATTTTCATAATATGCCTCTCCCCGCTCTCCCCCTGTGGAGTAGACAGAACTTTATGAGACATACTTATGAGGCAGAATCCCCCTAGCCATGCATTTCCAGGTGGAGGAGAAAAGTCTCAAGTCTAGCCTAGAGTGATGTGAAGCCTTTTTTGATGGGTCAGTTTGTCTTGACTATGGTCCTTAGTTATTTAATAAAGGACTAATCTAGGTGCTTTTGAAGGCGGATTTTGCAGATATAACTAAAGCCCCTAATCAGTTAATTTTAAGTGATGGTGATTAACCTGGATGATCAGGTGTGTCCAGTTGAATTGTTGTAGCCACGCGCTCTGGGAAGCAAACTCACTCAGCAGGACAACGCAGACAGTGAAGTGCAGTTTATTACACCGGCGGGCCCAAGGCAGAGTCTCCTCTTAGCCAAGGACCCCGACCAGCATTTGTGAGCATCTTTTATACCCATGTGTACGTGACTAAACCCACCACCCCAAATCACCCGAAACTTACATCAACAAAGGAAAGGTAAATACAATCACAATAATGCCATCATTCAAGTATCATGTGTTTGCACAGTCAATAATCAATAAGCCCGAGGTTACATTCCAAATGGTTAATAGTCAATAAGCCCAAGGTTACTATCAGAAAGTTTATGACCTGTCAGGAGCCAGGGTTTATGCCCTGAGCCAGGAGTGATTAGTGCATGTTCTCTTAGGTGTTGAGTATCCTGGATCTAATCTTCAAGATTCCACTGTCCAAGGGGTCTAATCCCTCCATTGTAATTTCCACAGGCGCTAAGCACAGAGTTCAGAGTCCTTTAGAGAGGTGCCCGAGCATGATCAGCATGAACAGGCCTGAAATGGAGATCGGGCCCTATGAATTCCTTCTTCAGAATGTGTTGGAAGGTGTTAAAGCATGGCTATGATTTCCCTGGGAGAAAAAAGAGATTCTACCTGTGAAAACCAACTTTTTTACATGTCCATGGGATTCTAGTCCTGCTCATGATCTTTATTCCTGACTTCTTGTGGGTAACAGCTTCACCTCGTGCCTGTGGGTGTGAACTTGTCTGTTATCTTCACTTCAGACTATCTGCTTTATTGGTTCCTCTCTCATCAAACCCTGACTGATATAATCTACGACTATAATTTAGTAGTGAAGGTAAAAATGAATCTTCAATGAGCCAAACATTCATCTCCTGGCTTAAGAAGAAATCTATCCCAATTCAATAAGTAAATGCAATTGATAGACAATGGATTCAATGACTACATTTCTGTTAGTTTAGCCTAGAAGAGATCATTGAATAAACAATCTGGTCATTTCAGTGTCTTAAGTGCAAATTTAGATCATTGTATCATCAATCAAATTGGTAATGTGATAGGCAGGCAGCCTTTGGGACAGCTGAGGAAATAAATCAAGGCCAATTGTAACACTGATGAATCATTGTTGTCCTGTGTCAGAGTCCAGTTTTCTTTGTGAATCTAAGTCTCAACTCATTCGTAAGTAATTGACCTTCCACTCTGTGTCTATTATTTAATAGATGCTTCCCAGGAAATAGAAGTTAACAAATTTCTGGCTTCATGGAGATATCCTTCTAACAGTGCACAAAGTTAAATGGCTTCATTATTTAGATTAAAATATTAATTTAGTGTCTGCACCGAAGCAAAATTGCCATGCTAAAAATGTAAGTATAATGAGAAAGGTAGAAGTAAAGTTGCAACATATTTATGCACAGTTAATTACTATTTTTAGCAAGACAGCAATTTACTGGATTATTCATTCAGTCTTCAATAAACTGTTACCTCTCACAGCATAATCTATGCATAGTCATGACACTTCGGGATTTGTGCAGTATGAAGTCAAAGAGATGATTCTAGGTTTTCAATAAAAGGGAAATTTTAATTAGCCACATGATTTCTAGTGAAATCATAAAGACTTCATGGTTGAATCAAGCCTAACATAGCCTTCATCAAGATAAATAGACCAATGTAGTTTTAAAAAACTGCTTTCTAACTGCAGTGTTATGTAATACTTTTCTGTTTCTTCATGCTTCTAAGACTTCCTTCAAAACCTTCTCATCATGATCAAATAAGTCATATTTATACCATATGACAAATATAGGGATATTGATATTACCAACAAAATCTGGGACCTCAGCTTAGCTGCAGAAATCTTATAGTTTTACACTGGGCTCTTGGTTAGTTTACTAAGCACTTTCCACTCCTGAATAGTAAAGAGCCTCCCCTTGACTTAATGCATGCATGCTCAGTCCCTCAGTCATATCCAGCTCTTTGCAACCCCATGGACTATAGCCCACCAGACTCCTCTGTCCATGGGATTATCCAGGCAAGAATACTCGAGTGGGTTATCATTTCCTGCTCCAGGGGATCCTCCTGACCCAGGGATCAAACCATGTCACCAGCATCTCCTGCACTGGCAGGTGGATTCTTTACCACTGAGCCCCCGGGGAAGACATGTGACTCTGGGCCATGCTTAATAAATGCCATTAGACAAATGCACAAATTACACAAATCTACATAACAATCAGTGGGAAACAGTGTGTCCAAACAGCAGGAGAACATGCATTTTCTCTCCATGGCCCTGGGAGGAGAGAAAACTGCAACTAATTTTAGAGAATACAAAGATATGTTCATCAAGAAAGACTAGACTCCATATGCTGTCATACGCTTGGAGAAAACACATAGTTTCCCTGAGTGAAGCCCTATAAATATTTCCAGAATATCTTTTCAAAGTCAAACATTGATCTGATGTGTAATACATGGATTGATTCAGTCCCTGTCCTCAATAATCTCTTAATAAAATAGAACAAATGCTAATCTAAATTAAATTCTAACCTGCATAAGTGCTGTTATAGGTATGTATACAGTGACAGAACAGAGTGCTCCCCTTGACTCTAATTGGAGAGGCCCCCAGAACCCACAGAGAAAGATCTGTCAGATCTGTGTTTTGGACGATTGATGGATTTTGTTGGGAAGATTGTTCAGGCAGAGGAAATGCATAAACAATTCACAGGGGTGAGAAGCATTGCATTTTAAAAGTAAGAGAAATAGCATACAAAATTTAGTCTCCTGCTTTTAAAATTTAAGTGAGCATTTTGAAGAGCTTCCACTCCTCATTGAATGGAAATGTTTTGGTGTATTAGCCTGATTTCAAATATTTCAGTTGGGCAGATTTGATTATAAATTATTTGGCAACTAAAAATAATTGTTAAGGAAAGCTAACAATTTGCAATGTGTATTATATTCATTCATCTGCCAGCCCAACACAAGCAACAAATACAGCTAGGCAAAAAATAGGAATGTCTAGGTTTACTGTTTGCACTTGAAGAAAAAATAAATAAATAAATTCATGAAGTATTGATCAGGCTATAGTTCTCATCATCTTTTGTTTCTGTTCAGTTGTTCAGTCATGTCTGACTCTTCGCAACCCCCATAGATTGCAGCACACCAGGCTTCACTGTCCATCACCAACTCCCAGACTGTGCAAAGTCATGTCCATTGATGTGGTCATGCCATCCAAACATCTCATCTTCTGTTGTCCCCTTCTCCTCCTGCCTTCAATCTTTCCACCATCAGGGCCTTTTCCAATGAGTCAGTTCTTCACATTAGGTATTGGAGCTTCATCTTCAGCATCAGTCATTCCAATGAATATTCAGGATTGATTTCCCTTAGGATGGACTGGTTGGATCTCCTTGCAGTCCAAGGGACTCTCGAGTCTTTTCCAACACCACAATTCAAAAGCATCGATTCTTTGGCACTCAGCTTTCTTTATAGTCCAACTCTCACATCCATACATGACTACTGACCTAGAAACCATAGCCTTGACTAGACAGACCTTTGTTGACAAAGTAATGGCTCTG
The DNA here is from genome assembly GCA_007570785.1 of Antilocapra americana. Taxonomy (NCBI): domain Eukaryota; kingdom Metazoa; phylum Chordata; class Mammalia; order Artiodactyla; family Antilocapridae; genus Antilocapra; species Antilocapra americana. Next base: position 50,948,270 of record ML660197.1, on the reverse strand, counting down.
CAAGGTGTGAATATAAAATAGTGATCAGTCTTCAAACTGAGTATTCATTTTTAAAAATGTTATTGAAATGTAGTTGAGTTACAATGCTGTGTTAATTTCTGCTGTACAACAAAGTGCTTCAATTGTATATATAAACATATATTTATTATTCTTCATAGTATTTTTATTTGTGGCTTATTATAGGATATTAAACATAGCTCCCTGTGTTACATGGTAAGATTTTGTTGTTTATTCATACCATATATAATAGTTTGTATGAATATTCATTTTTGATAAAGGAGAGTGTTTGAGAAAGAATGATCCAAAAAATGCATAAAAGATTTGATAATATATAGGTAACAAGTAAAATTATAAAATATATTTAAATTAGAATAAAAAACAATGACCCCATTTTCAATGAGACAGAGGTATTGATTTGAATGAAATGTTTATTTTTATATTCATGAGTATATTTAAGAGATATATGCTTATATATTATTGATACAAAGAAGTAATAAAAATAGGACAAAATCAATCCATAATACTTTAACAATCATATTTAAAGGTGAAGTTTTAATGTGATTTAAAAGTCTAAAAATAGTTATCTGATCAACTAAATTGTTGCATATAGAATAAGCTAAAATGGATGTATCAAATCATGTCATTACTGCTTTTAACAAACTTTTTACTTACTATGTACCATAAATTGTTATAAGCATATTATATACATATATACTACGTATCTATAATAATTAACCATCCCAATAATCCTATAAAGAATGTACTTCTGTGGAAGAGGGCAAGGGTGGGATGATATGGGAGAATGGCATTGAATGTACTTCTGTGGAAGAGGGCAAGGGTGGGATGATATGGGAGAATGGCATTGAAACATGTTAATTATCATATGTGAAATCAATTGCGAGCCCAGGGTTGATGCTCGGGGCTGGTGCACCGAGATGTCCCAGGGGGAGGGAATCGGGAGGGAGGAGGGATGGGGGTTCTGGAGGGGGAGCATATGTAAACCCACGGCGGTGTCATGTCATTGTATCGTAAAGCCAACACCAAAAAATAAATTAATTAATTAATTAAAAATAAATAAATAAATAAAGTTACAAATACAAAAAGAATGTACTATTCATGTTTGCATTATAAAATGAGAAAATAAACTTTAAAATTAGTTAAAATTCTATCCAAATTCAGACACAAAGTGGATGAGAAAAACTCAGATTTAAATTCAAAATTTGTGTTCTGGTGGCCTCCAGTAATATCGCAGGAGTACTTTTGCTTCAATATGTGGAAGAAATTGTTTGGGGAGGGCAGGATTATTGGTAATTTTTTTTTCTTCCTAACTTTCCTTTTCTCAGCATTAAAAACTTGTTCATTTTGATAGGAAAATATTGATTGTATTTCTGTCAAAACTTGAAGTTGTGCAATATCTATTAAACATTCCAGACAGACACTGTGGTTCACGCTGAACCACTAGGGGCTACTGCACACATTTTCCACCCTGCTCATCTAGCTTTCCAATGTTTTGAACCATTCTTCCATATACTTATCCCCAAATTCCTTTATTTTCTTATTGTCAATCACTACTACAAGGGACCAGGCTCTGCCCCATCAAATAAACTCATTTCTGAGCATTTGGGGTAACCAAGGGTCCTTTGCTTCTTCAGAGGGTGAAAGATTAATTTTCGTTCAGAGTTTTGGCTCAAAAGATCTCAAAACCTGCATTCTTCCACCTCTTTTTCTATTGTGACTGAAGCTTTTCAAGGTCCTGGAATTAAATATAACTGGAGAAAAGTCACTAGTGCTATAGAACAGAAAAATGTATTATGTTTTTAATTATGTGTGGAACAGGAAAGAATTGCCCTGTTCTGGCTATGTGTATATTTGTTTGCGTCCCATTCCCCTTTGCAACAAGGCTATCTCCAGAAAGTTATGAAAGTAGATGAAATGGAATTTGCTTGAGAAAAGCACACAAGAAATTAAAAAAAAAAAAAAAAAAGATCATGGAAAGGATTTTTTTTTTGCCTTCAGAATCTAAAATGTTTTAAGAATATAAAGAATATATATATATATGCACACACACACATATATACAAGTATTTTAGTGTATATAGACGCATTTACACATGTTAGGATAATACACAGGCATACACACACATGTGCAAACACATACACACAAAGAGTTCTAAGCACATATTTTTTTAATAAACAATGTACTATGTACTTGCACAATTAAATTTGTGAGACTCACTGGGAAAAGCTGAATGACAGGCTTCCTTAAACCTAGAAGAGCAATAATTACTTGAACACAATTTTCTTGCTAGAGGAGACACTACTATACTAGCATGGGTGCATGTGCATAACACAAGGCCTGTGATACTATGATCAACATAGATAGCATATTATAAATCAGAGACATTACTTTTCTGACATAGGCCTGTATAGTCAAAGCTATAGTTTTTCCAGTAGTCATGTATGAATGAGAGAGTTGGACTGTAAAGAAAGCTGAGCACTGAAGAATCGATGCTTTTGAACTGTGGTGTTGGAAAAGACTCTTGAGAGTCCCTTGGACAGCAAGGAGATACAACCAGTCAATCCTAAAGGAAATCAGACCTGAATATTCATTGGAAGGACTGATGCTAAAGCTCAAACTCCAATACTTTGGCCACCTGATGCGAAGAACTGACTCGTTGGAAAAGACCCTGATGCTGGGAAAGATTGAAGGCAGGAAGAGACGAGGCCAACAGAGGATGAGATGGTTGGATGGCTTCACCAACTTTATGGACATGAGTTTGAGCAAACTCCAGGAGTTGGTGGACAGGGAAGCCTGGCGTGCTTCAGTTCATGGGGTCACATAGTCAGACATGACTGAGCAACTGAACTGAACTGAATGGTGCTAGGCAGGGCAGTTGGCTACATGGTGTTCTTATGAGAGAACCTGGACCTACAACTGCAGCATCCAAACCAATAAGGGATAACCTTGATCTAGGTTACACTTTTACAAAATTGGAAGGGACCATATAGGCTTGTATGAGGGGGTTCTTACCAGACACTAGAGGAAGAGTGATTAGTAAACTTATCCTCAGTATCATGCTCAGCCTGAGACTGCAAAGATCTTCCTACAAACTCTGGGATTCATGTCTGTTCAATAGTCTAAGACACAGAAAATTTCTTTGATTCTATGTAGAACAGTGGTTTTTAAATTTTAAATGAGATTATTTTCTGCTTTTATTTTAATAGTTTAGTATTAAGAGACACGTGTACCCCAATGTTCATCACCGCATTGCTTACAATAGCCAGGACATGGAAGCAACCTAGATGTCCATCAACAGACGAATGGATAAGAAAGCTGTGGTACATATACACAATGGAATATTACTCAGCCATTAAAAAGAATTCATTTGAATCAGTTCTACTCAGGTGGATAGAACTATTCTACAGAGTGAAGTAAGCCAGAAGGAAAAACAAAAATACAGTATACTAACGCATATATATGGAATTTAGAGGGATGGTGGTGAGGACCCTGTATGCAAGACAGCAGGGGAGGTGCAGATGTATAGAGCAGTGTGGACTCTGTGGAGGAGTGCAGGGGTGGGATGATATGGGAGAATGGCACTGAAACATGTTAATTACCATATGTGAAATCAATCGCCAGCCCAGGTTTGATGCTCAGGGCTGGTGCACGTGGATGATCCAGAGGAGGGGAATCGGGAGGGAGGAGGGAGGGGGATTCTGGAGGGGGAACATTTGTATACCCATTGCGGATTCATGTCAATGTATGGCAAAACCAACACGATAAAGTAAAGAAAATTGAAAAAAAAAAAAAAGAAGTTTAGTATTAGCCTATAGAAAAGCAACACTTATCTTTGTATTAATTGTATACCCCACAAATTTACTGAATTTCTTATTGGTTCTTACAGTATGTTTTGGTGGAGACTTAAGGGTTTTTTAATATATAGTTTCATATCATCTGCACATAGTGACATAGTGACACATATAAACTTCCCATTTGGATGCATTTTATTTCTTTCTTCTCTGCTTGCTGTAGTTAGGTCTTTCAACACTGTTACATAGAAGTAGTTAGAGTGAACCTCCTTATCTTGTCCCTGATTTTAGAGGAAAAGTTTTCGATATTTCAACATTGAGTATAGTGTTATCTGTGGGTTTGTCATAATGGACTTATAATGCTGAGATATGTTCCCATTGTATAAATGTTGATGAGAATTTTTATCATCAGTCAATGTTAAATTTTGTCAAAAGTTTTTCATCATCTATTGATGTAATCATATGATTTTAACCTTCATTTTATGAATGTGATATATCACATTGATTTATAGATATTTATAGATATTGGGGATTCCCTAGTAGCTTAGAGAGTAAAGAATCTGCCTGCCATGAAGGGGACCCAGGTTCAGTCCCCAGGTTGGGAAGACCCCCTGTAGCCAGTATCCCTGATGAATATAGACAGAAACAGTCACAAAAAATATTAGTAAGCCAAATTCAATGGCCAAATTAGTAAGCCAGATTCTGTACTTGCAATTCTCCAGGCAATGATATTGGAGAAGTATCATTGCCTGGAGATTTCCAAGGACAGATGATGGGATTGCAAAGAATCGGACACCACTGAATGACTTTCACTTTATAGATACTGAACCATCCTTGCAAGTCTAGAATAAATTCCATTTGATTAAGATGTACAGTTCTATTTACATATTATTGAATTTGGCTTAATAATATTCTTTGTGAATTTTTTCATCTATATTCATCAGGGATATTGGCCTGAAATTATCTTTTCCTTGTGGTGTCTTTGTCTGGTTTTGGTATCAGGGTAATACTAGCCTTGTAGAGTGAGTTCATAAGCATTCTTTCATTTTAAATTTTTGAGTAACTGGAGAAGTATAGGTATTAAATCTTCTTTTAAATGTCTGGTAGAATTAACATGTGAAATTATATTGTTGCGAGTTTTCTTTTTATTATTATTGATTCAATTTCATATCTGTTCATATTTTCTAATTATTGATTCAGTCCTGGGGAATGGTATGTTACTAAGAATATTTATATTTCTTCTAGGTTATCCAATTTATTGATCTACAGTCATTCATAGTGACCACTTATGATCCTTCATATTTCTCTAATGTTGGTTATAACTTCTTATCTTTCATTTTTCCTTCCATTTACTAGGTTGTCTATCTTTCTTAATAAGTCTGGCTGAAGGATTAGTAATTTCTTGTTGCTGCTTGCTACTTAAAGAAAACCACCATTAGTTTCATCGATATTTTCTAACTTTTGTCACAATTTTATTATTTATACAGAAAGATGAATGCTGAAGAATTAATGCTTTTGAACTGTGTCTTGGAGAAAATTCTTGAGAGATCCTCGGACTTCAAGGAGGTCAAACCAGTCAATCCTAAAGGAAATCAGTTCTGAATATCCATTGTAAGAACTGATGCTGAAGCTGAAACTCCAATACTTTGGCCACCTGATACAAAGAACTGACTCATTAGAATAGACCCTGATGCTGGGAAAAATTGAAGGCAGGAGGAGAGGGGGACAATAGAGGATGACATGGTTGGATGGCATCACTTACTCTATGGACATGAGTTTGAGCAAGATCTGGGAGTTGGTGATGGACAGGGAAGCCTGATGTGCTGCAGTCCATAGGGTCACAAAGAGTCAGACATGACTGAGCAATTGAACTGAACTGAGTAGTTTTCTGGCGGCCTCCTTAGGATTTTCTATCTATAGTGTCATGTCATCTTCAAACAGTGACAGTTATGCTTCTTTACCAATTTGGATTTCCCTTATTTCTTTTTCTTCTCTGACTATCATGGCTTGAATTTCCAAAATTATGTTAAATAAAAATGGCAAGAGTGGACCTCCTTGTTTTGTTAGAGGAAATGCTTTCAGATTTTTTACCACTAAGAATGATGTTTGCTGAAGGTTTGTTGTATATGGCCTGTATTATGCTGATGTAATTTCCCTCTATGCCTATTTTAGGGAGAGTTCTTATCATAAAGGCATGTTGAATTTTGTCAAAACTCTTTTCTGCAAATATTGAGATGATCATCTGGTTTTTATTCTTCAATTTGTTAATATGGTTTATAACATTGATTGATTTGTGTATATTGAAGCATCCTTGACTCCTGGGATAAATCCCACTTAATTAAGGTGTGTGATCCTTTTAGCATATTGTTGGATTCAGTTTGCTAGTCTTTCGCTAAGGAATTTCAAGTCTATGTTCATCAGTGATATTGGCCTATAATTTTCTTTTTTGTGTATGATATCTTTGTCTGGTTTTGGTGTTGGGGTGGGTGATTGTGGCCTTGTACAATGAGCTTGGGAGTGTTCCTTCCTCTATAATTTTTTGGAAGTTTGAGAAGCAAAGGTCTTAGCTCTTCTGTAAATGTTGAATAGAATACACCTGTGAAGCCACCTGGTCCTGGACTTTTGTTTGCTGGAAGATTTTTAAGCACAATTTTAACTTTATTTCTTGTGAATGATTGGTTCATATTTCTTACTTCTTCCTGGTTTTATCTTGGAAGGTTGTACCATGCTAAGATTGTACCTTTATTTTTTCCTGGCATACATTTGCTTGTAGTAGTCACTTATGAGCCATTGCATTTCTGCAGTCACAGTTGTAGCTTCTCCTTTTTCATTTGTAAATTATTAATTGAATCCTTACTCCTGTTTCCTTTATGAATCTGGCTGAAGGTTTATCAATTTTGTTTGTCTTCTCAAAGAACTAGCTTTTAGTTTTATTGGTCTTTGCTACTGTTTTGTCCTTTTTTATTTCATTTCTTTCTGCTCCAATCTTTATGATTTCTTTCCTTCTACTAACTTTGAATTTTCTTTGTTCTTCCTTCTCTTCTTGCTTTAGGTGTAAGGTTAGGTTGCTTATTTGAGGTTTTTCTTGTTTCTTGAGCTAGGATTGTATTGCTATAAACTTCCATCCTAGAACTGCATTTGTTGAATCTCACAGGTTTGGGGTTATCATGTTTTCATTGTCATTTATTTCTAGTATTTTTTTAAATTTTCTTTGATTTCTAAAGTGAGTCATTTGTTATTTAATAGCTTATTGTTTAGCTTTCATGTGTTTATGCTTTTCACAGATTTTTTTTTCCTGTAATTGACTTCTAATCTTATATCACTGTGGTCAGTAAAGATGTTTGATATGATTTTAATTTTCTTAAATTTACAGAGACTTGATTTGTGACCTAAGATGTGACATATCATGGACAATGCTTCATGTGCACTAGAAAAGAAAGTGTATTCTGCTTTCTCAAAATGAATATCCTATGAATATCAATTTAGTCTACGTGATCTAATGTGTCACTTAAGGCTTGTGTTAATTTTTTGTATTTTCCTATCTGGAGTGTTAAAGTCCTCCACTATTATTGTGTTATTGTTGATTTCTCCTTTTTAGGTGTTAGCATTTTCCTAATTATTGAAGTGATCCTGTGTTGGATGGATAAATATTTAGAACTGTTATACCTTCTTTTTGGATTGATTCCTTGATCATTATTTAGTGTCCTTTCTTGTATCTTGTAATTGTCTTTATTTTAAAGTCATTTTGTCTGACATGAGTATTGCAATTCTAGCTTCCTCTTAATTTCAATTTGTACAGAATACCTTTTTCCATCTCCTCATTTTCCATATATATGTGTCCCTAGATCTGAAGTGGTCCTCTTGTAGACAGCATATATATGGAGCATATTTTTGTATCCATTCAGTCACTCTGTGTCTTTTGATTGGAGCATTTAATCCACTAACATTCAAGTTAATTGTTGATATGTATGCTTCTAGTAACATTTGCTTAATGTTTTTGTTTTTTGAAGATTTTTTTTTTATATTGACTTTTTAAAGGCATTACTGAATTTTTTTTTACAATATTGCTTCTGTCTTACGTTTTGTTTGTTTGGCCATAAGTCATGTGGAATCTTATCTCCATGACCTGGGATTGAACCTGCACACCCTGTATTGAAATGTGAAGTCTTAACCACTGAACCACTAGGAAAGTCCCTTGGGTTTGTTTTTAATAGGTCTTTTTCTTCTCTTGTGTTTCCCATATAGAGAAATTCGTTTATTTGTTTTAAAGTTTATTTGGTAATGCTAAATTCTCTAGCTTTTGATCTCTCCATTAAATCTGAATGAGATCCTAGCTGAGTAATTTTGCTTGTAGGTTTTTGCTTTTCATTGCTTTAGATATATCTTGCCACTTCCCTTTTGGCCTGTCCAGCTGCTGGTGAAATATCAGCTGATAACCTTGTGGGGCAGGACTTCCTGCGTAGATTAGCTGCTAAAGAATCCACCTGCAGTGCAAGACACCCCAGTTCGATTCCCTGGATTGGGAAGTTCCCCTGGAGAAGGGATAGGCTACCCACTCCAGTATTCTTGGGCTTCCCTGGTGGCTCAGACAGTAAAGAATCCACCTGCAATATGGGAGACCTAGTTTCTTTCCCTAGGTTGGGAATATCCCCTGGAGGAGGGCATGGCAACCCACCCCAGTATTCTTGCCTGGGGAATCCCCATGGACAGAGGAGCCTGACAGGCTACAGTCCATAAGTTTGCAAAGAGTTGGACATGACCGAGTGGCTAAGCACAACACAACACAACCTTTTGGGGATCCCTATACATTATTTGTTACTTTACTCTTGCTGCTTTTAATGTTTTTCTTTGTATTTAATTTTTGTTAACTTATTAAATGTGTCTCAGCATATTTTTCCTTGGGTTTATTCTGTATGAAACTGCACTTCCTGGACTTGGATGACTATTTCCTTTCCTATGTTAGATACTGCTGCTGCTGCTAAATTGCTCCAGTCATGTCCGACTCTCTGCGATCCCATAGATAGCAGGCTCCCCCGTCCCTGGGATTCTCCAGGCAAGAACATTGGAGTGGGTTGCCATTGCCTTCTCCCTTTGTCAGGTAAGTTTTTGACTATAGTATCATCAAATATTTTCTCAGACCCTTTTTCTTTTTCTTCTGGGACACCTATAATTAAAACATTGATGTGTTTAATGTTGTCCCCAAAGTCTCAAACTTTCCTCATTTCTTTTCATTATTTTTTCTTTATCTTGCTCCACAGCAATTATTTCCAACATTCTATCTTCTAGCTCATTTATCAATTCTTCTGCCTTAGTTATTCTATTATTTATTCCTTCTAGTTAATTTTTCATTTCAGTTATTGTGGTGTTCTTCACTGTTTGTCTGTTCTTTAGTTCTCCTAGGTCCAATGTTAATCATTTCTTGTATCCTCTCAATCCATGTCTCCATGATATTTCTGGGATCTTGAATCATCTTTGCTATCTTTACTCTGAATTCTTTTCCAGGTAGATTGCCTGTTTCCTTTTTATTCCAGCTCCTGAATTTTTACCTTGTTCCGTTACCTGCAACGTATTTTTCTGTCATTTCGTTTTGTCCTATTTATTGTACTTTTGGTCTCCTTTCTGCAGACTATAGGATCATAGTTCCTTTTGCTGTTGGTCTCTTCCCACTAGTGGATGAGGTTGGTACAGAGCTTATGCAGGCTTCCTCGTGGTGCCTATACTCTGATAGGTGGAGCTGAGTCTTGCCCCTCAAAAAAAACTAAGATTATGGCATCTGACCCCATTACTTCATGGCAAACAAAAGAGGAAAAGGTGGAAGAAGTGACAGATTTCCTCTTCTTTGGCTCTAAAATGACCGCAGATGGTGACTGCAGCCATGAAATCAGAAGACAATTCCTTCTTGACAGGAAAGTTACAACAAACCTAGACAATGTATTGAAAAGCAGAGACATTACTCTGCTGACAAAAATCCATAAAATCAAGGCTATGGTCTTCCCAGTAATCATGCATGGTTCTGAGAGCTGGACCGTAAAGAAGGCAGAGCACCATTGAATTGTCGCCTTCAAACAGTGGTGCTGGAGAAGACTTCTGAGAGTCCCTTGGGCTCTCAAAAAATCAAACCAGTCAATCTTAAAGGAAATCAATACTGAATACTCAGGAAGGACTGATGCTGAAGCTGAAGCTCCAGTATTTGGGGCACCTGATGTGAACAGCTGAATCATTTGAAGAGACCTGGATGCTGAGAAAGCTTGAGGGCAGAAGGAGAAGAGGGTGTCAGAGCAGGAGATGGCTGGATGGCATCACCAATACAATGGGCATGAACTTGGGCAAACTTCAGGAGATGGTGAGGGAAAAGGAAGCCTGGCATGCTGCAGTCCATGGGGTCACAAAGACTCAGACACAACTGGGTGACTGAACAACAACAGCAACAATATATCTAAAATAGCTATGATAGAGCCTGGAATGTTGAGTAAATGCTGAGTTCATGTTAAGTCCCATCCCTGGCTACCTAATATTAGCTACTTAGCTAATACATTTTCTCTTAGATAATTTTCAATTTATTGTGAGTTTTTGTCTAATTTGGACCTTGGTTTAGTTCAGTTCAGTTCAGTCACTCAGTCATGTCCAGCTCTTTGCGACCCCATGGACTGGAGCATGCCAGGCTTCCTTGTCTATCACCAATTCCCAGAGTTTACTCAAACTCATGTCCATTGAGTCCATGATGCAATCCAATCATTTCATCCTCTGTCATCTCCTTCTCCTCCCACCTTCAATCTTTCCCAGCATCAAGGTCTTTTCAAATGGGTGAAAATGGGTCTTTTCATCAGGGTATTTCCCAGCATCAGGGTCTCTTTGCATCAGGTGGCCAAAGTATTGGAGTTTCAGCTTCAGCATCAGTATTTCCAATGAACATTCAGTTCTGATTTCCTTTAGGGTAGACTGGTTGGATCTCCCTGTAGTCCAAGGGACTCTCAAGAGTCTTCACCAATACCACAGTTCATAGGCATCAATTCTCCAGCGCTCAGCTTTCTTTACAGTTCAACTCTCACATCTATACATGACTACTGGAAAAACCATAGTCTTGACTAGATGGACCTTTGCTGACAAAGTAATGTTTCTGCTTTTTAATATGCTGTCTAGGTTGGTCATAACTTTTCTTTCAGGGAGTAAGCGTCTTTTAATTTCATGGCTGCAGTCACCATTTATAGTGAAATTTGGACCTCAGCCATCAATAAAGTTATTAAATTGTGATAACTTGATGATTTACTACAGCTAAAACAGTTTGCCTTTCATACACATCAGGTAATATACTAACATAACACAGGGATGAGCATTAAAATTTGCAGTGGTCCTAAAAATCTTTAATTATAAACAATGTGAAATTTTATTTTTGACTCACTTTGAAAAGTGAAGAAAGCATTACATTCATTTTGTATGCATTACACTAAATTCCATGAAATACTCCATTGATTTCATTATCCTTGTCATTAGCAGCTAAATGTTTGTATTATTCTGTTCCCTAATAGTTAGAAAACTTGTTAAGACATTATTTTGTGTCTTTGCTCTGCCCCAAGATTTGCCTCCCCCTACCTATGTCTAGGTTTCAGTGGATGTATTCCTTATTTATGACATTTTACTCTTGAGGATTTTCAAAGTGGAGTCCCTGGGCCCTGTAGGTTGCTCCTCCAGCTGCATACACAGGATCATTTTATTGAATCCAAATGATAAAACTGATGTGCCCCAGGATAAATGCAGACCACCCATGCGTGCCTGCTACATGTAGTTCTTACTAAAGGTGTAATGTGGAAAAACAAAATATTTTACCTCTTTGATTTCAGTTCTTTTACTGCAATATCTACCTTTTAGTATTGTTTGGGGATCATATGAGGAATATCTAATATCTACTATTTGCCAGAGTTTTTTCTAAATGCTGTATTTGCTAGTTCACTTAATCTTTGCCAAAACCCTGTGAGATTGAAGCAATTATTCTTCACATTGTACAGATGGGGCAAGAGCATGCAGATTCATTTTCTCTAGATACACCACTAGAAAGTGGCAACATAGGATTTGAACCCGGGCAGTGGGAGTCTTGGAGTATTGACCTCTTATGTAGTTGGGCAGTAGAGTGCCCATGGAATCTCCATGCCTTCCCAGTCTTGCTGCCAACTAGGATTTGTATGCAAAGTGTGCAAGTAGTGCTTCTTGTCACTGCACATCCCCCAGATTGCTGGGGTCCAGTCCCAGTGGGTCCGGGGATCTTGAGGGATGAGTGGCGTCGGCGGAAGAACTGAGCTGAGTCGATATGTGGTGATGGAGCAGTCTCTCTCGTTTATTGTTGGTTTACAGTTTTATAGCCAAAAGACATCCCCATTACATCATTACATCACCTATCATTCTATACAATTTTTTGTTTTCTACCTTCCATAGCAACCTTATCATTGAGTTCATTCCCCAATCTATCATGAAACATTCCCTTTGCAGAAGTCAGATTTCTATGTAATTAGATTTAACAATAGTATGTTTACCATTTGAATGTCTTCAGCATACTTCATTCAATCATGATAAGTACATCAATCTAAGTAGAAAGGTTACATTTCTCTTATCAGGTGCAACTCGGTAGAAGCTAGAGGGAAGGGCTAAAGCTTGAAACTGTTTTATTCTAGTAACCTACTCCAGTTCTAAGAGGAAAGAGGACAAAGAGATAGTTTGGAAAGAGGAAAAAGGACTAAGAGACAGTTTAGAAACAGGAAAGAGGACTAAGAGACAGTCTAGCAGCACTGCTTTAGCAATAAAACCCTATTAACCTTGTAACTACTATCATGAATTCGTATGTCTACAATATCCTAAAGCAATCAATGTCTCCAACTATGCTGGCCACCGTTATGAGCATTCCTAAATCCCATTCCAGCCTGATTTATTTCAAGGAAGGAAGCCTCCTCCGAGGAATTGTCGGGGGAGTGGGAGATGGAAAGGTGACCCAAGTATGAGCCTTTCTGGTGGTGGCCTTGCCATGACCCCCAGAGAACTCTTGGTAAACTCCCCAGTAATTAGTAGGAGGAGTAGTAATCTATTTAAATGTCCCTTTCATTCCTCCTTAGCCCCTGGGGAAGGCAATCCACCTTCCCAGATCCTCTGGTCAATAAGTTCTGGAGGAATTATCTCAGGACAAATTCTTTCCAACTGGGACTGACCTACTGAGATGAGGCAATGTTCTGAGCATGGACAGAACTCCCAAGAAAAATACTAGGGCAGGGGGTTTGCCCAGGATGTCCCGATAAAGAAAGTCAGCTTTGCAATTTCTTTCTTAGTCTCATAACCTTGTCATCTGAGCAAGGGGGCATCCTGATGGCTCCTGGCACCAGATTTTGCAGGAGCCAAGCCACAGAGACTTGTCTTTGTTTTCTGGGTGTATTTTGTCCTGAAGGGCTTAGTATGTACTCATTAATGCCACCATAATGCAACTTTCTCTAGATTAAGATGAATGAAGTAAAAAGAAATCAATGACAGTAAAGGGATCAACCATTAATATTAATAATCAGGATAAAATCACAGAGTCTAAATTTGATGAAAATAATTACTGGAAATTCAGTTTTAAGATGAATTAAAAACATATTTTAGATCCCATAGCACTTTTCAGGTCATAAATATGCTTTCTTCATATTTCACCATCAAGATGGCTCTATCAGAAGGCATTAAAAGCTCCATTATAGCTGAAATACAGAATTTGATGGAAAAGACAGATAGCAATGGCAAAACTTGGATTTGAAATCTGGATTCTTCTAATAATAACTAGAGATATCTTCAGTTAACAATGCATTCATGGTTTAACATCTTTTTCCCTATATAATCAGGGCCATATAGCAGAGCAGAAAAAAATAGGGCTTTGGTACAAAATGAATCTGAGGTCTAATGTAGAACTTTCCATTGGCTTTACAGTTGGCTTAATATCCTTATTCCTCTGGGTCTCAGGATCTCTTATTCATAAAGAAGCGTTTACACAAATAAATGCTTAAAGAACATGAGACTTCAGAAATGCAGCAAAGTCAGTGGCAGTTCTATATTTATTAGGATATGTTTATTTTACACTAAGTTTTCATCTGCTGCCTTATCTCTTGGAAAATCTACATGTGATTCACCTCAGAGCTGGAGGCTGCAGAGCCATACTAAGAATGGGCCACAACAAAAACAGACTCCATATGTGGTGAGGAAGGAATAAGTTTGTTGCTACAAAAGCCAAGAATGTCATGTCTCCTTTCAGTTCAGTTCAATTCAGTCACCCAGTCATGTCCGACTTTTTGTGACCCCATGAACCCCAGCACATCAGGCCTCCCTGTCCATCACCAACTCCTGGAGTTTACTGAAACTCACATCCAATGAGTCGGTAATGCCATCCAACAATCTCATCCTCTGTCGTCCCCATCTCCTCCTGCCCTCAATCTTTTCCAGCATCAGGGTCTTTTCAAGAGTCAGCTCTTTGCATCAGGTGGCCAAAGTATTGGAGTTTCAGCCTCAACATCAGTCCTTCCAATGAACACCCGGGACTGATCTCCTTTAGGATGGACTGGTTGGATCTCCTTGCAATCCAAGGGACTCTCAAGAGTCTTCTCCAAAGCCACAGTTCAAAAGCATCAATTCTTCGGTACTTAGATTTCTTTATATTCCAACTCTCACATCCATACATGACCACTGGAAAAACCATAGCCTTGACTAGATGGACCTTTTCTGACAAAATAATGTCTCTGCTTTTAATAGGCTATCTAGGTTGGTCATAACTTTCCTTCCAAGGAGTAAATGTCTTTTAATTTCATGGCTGCAATCACCATCTGCAGTGATTTTGGAGCCCCCCCAAAATAAAGTCAGCCACTATTTCCACTATTTCCCCTTCTATTTGCCATGAAGTGACGGGACCAGATGCAATGATCCTTGTTTTCTGAATGTTGAACTTTAAGCCAATTTTTTCACTCTCCTCTTTTACTTTCATCAAGAGGCTCTTTAGTTCTTCTTCACTTTCTGCCATAAGGGTGGTGTCATCTGCATATCTGAGGTTATTGATATTTCTCCTGGCAATCTTAATTCCAGCTTGTGCTTCCTCCAGCCCAGTGTTTCTCGTGATGTATTCTGCATGTAAATTAAATAAGCAGGGTGACAATATACAGCCTTGACGGACTCCTTTCCTGATTTGGAACCAGTCTGTTGTTCCATGTCCAGTTCCAACTGCTGCTTCCTGATCTGCATACAGGTTTCTCAAGAGGCAGGTCAGATGGTCTGGTATTCCCATCTCTTTCAGAATGTCTCCTTTAAGATGGGGAAGAAGGTGAATTCCTTCTCCAGGTTCCCATTCTGCATCAAGCATATGAATACATGGGTGGTATTTCCGACACCAGAGATAAAAAGTAAGGTGTTCTGAGTTGTCCAAAAATGATTGGATGGTTGAAACAGCAAAAATTATTCTAATAATGGAAGACCTGAGAAAGAATCATGTTTCTAAGTTATTTGTTTGCCTTTAGGTAGGTAAGATTACTTAAGCACCAGCAGAAAACCTGAGTAGGACATAACTTGAATTGTTTTCACTTTCCCCAAAAGCCCACACATCAAGCAAAGAATGATGGAAGTGAAGATTGGATGCCTAAAGAATCAAAAGAAAAAACTTGTATAATACGAGGGCTGTGTAAGTGTATTGCATCCTGTTTCAAAGACCTGAGCACTTACTTGAAGCCATAACTTTTCCTGCCTAGAGGAAGAATTAGAAATATTCTTTTTCTTTAATCACTGTATAAAGTGGCATTTTTTCTATTTTTCTATTTTTCCTTCTAAAGTAGATAAAATATTGGACAAAGTAGTTGAGAACCAGAAGGGAAAAGTAGCAGAAACTATCAAAAGATGTGAAAGGAAATGCAAGAATAGAAAATAAACTCAGCAGCAATCTTAATTTTTGAAAGGATTGAAGGGAAAAAATACCTTTTGGGAAATTTCTATGTGTATGCTTTTATTCAAAACCTTCTATAGAAAAATATGATGAGAGAGGCACTTATATACTTTGATTCTGAAAATGGGGAGAAAAATAGTAGAGGCTATGAGCTATAAAGAAAACCAAGTGAAAGGTTAAGAGACAATCTCAACTCACACAAAACAGCTACGTCGCTTCAGCTAAATATCTTATTCATAAAGTGTTGATTATAATGCTATCATTTTTTATCACAAAAGACTGTTCATAGGGTTATATTCTATACAAACACAGCTGTATAATAATAATAATAATAACACTTGTAATTAGTTTTAATTGTATTTTCAATAACTTCTCAGTTGACATGCATATGCGGTTTGGGGGATACAATATTGCATTTCAGAAAATGACAGAGATAAAACTATCTTAATATGTTATGAAGACACTCAAACAAAATTCTTTAGCAAGTATTCAGAATAAAAGTTGAATAAAGAACATAGTAATGTGAGTTTTGATTCAAATACAGAACAATAGGTATCACTTTTCTTTGAATTCAGAAGAAATTCATTGCATAAAAACTACTTAATTAACATAAACTTTCAGAGAAGAATGCTCCCTTCTTTCTTTTAAATACAATCCATGCAATTATTTTAAAATTAATTAGAGTTGACTACTTTGGGCTAAGTAGAAAGTTCTCAGAGATCAATATGGGTCTAATTTACATTTTATTCATATATAATTGTTCAATTCTGAGTCTAAATTTCGATACAACAGATAGAAAAGTGAATCAGTCAGTCAATTTCTTGGTATTTTTCCCTCTAAAATTTTTTTGGGGAAGACATACATAACATGAAATTAACCATTTAATAATTCTTAAGTGTAGAGTTTAGTGGTATTAAGTATATTCCTAATGCTCCTAATGAAACCTTTGCAACATAGATCTCCATAATTTTCTTCATCTTGTAGAGCTGAAACTCTGTATCCAATAAACAATACTTTATGACTTAAGAACATGGTAATTATATTTTTATTTATTTACTTTTAAATTATATTTATTTATTTTTGGCTGTGCTGGTCTTCTTTGCTGAGCACAGGTTTTTCTCTAGTTGCAGTGAGTGAGGGCTACTCTCTAGTTGCAGTTTTAGTGGCTTCTCTTGTTGCAGAGTGTGAGCACTAGGGCAAACAAGTTTCAGTAGCTGTGGCACTTGGGCTCTGTAGTTGTAGTGTGTGGGTTTAGTTCTGCAACATGTGGAATCTTCCCAGACCAAGGATTGAACAGTGTCTCCTGAATTGGCAGGATTTGTAACCACTGGATCACCAGGCAAATCCTATATTTTTAGACCTGGTTTACTATAACAGCTTTACTATTTTATATTCCAAACAGTAGGGCACAAAAGTTACAATTTCTCCACATTCTCATCATTAATTGCTATTTTCTGTTTTGTCTGTGTTGATTGTAGTCATCCTAATCAGTGGAGTAAAGTGGTATTTCATTATAATTTTGATTTGAAATTCCCTAACAATTAATGAAATTGAACAGATATTTCATGTGCTTATTGGCCATTCATATATTTTCTTTGGAGATATGCCTTTTCATAACCTTCACCATTTTTGAATTAGGTTTGGTTTTGTGTTGATGCTGTCATTCTTAAATTTAAGGAGCTCTCTCTATATTCTGAATATTAATCTCTGTATCATAAGTATGCTTTATATGTATTTTACATGTTGTAAGTTGCCTCTTTGCTCTGTTGATATTGTCTTTGATGCACAAAATCTTAAAATTTCATGAAGTCGAATTTGTCTGTAATTTTTTTGTCATTGGTGTTGTGTCCTGGGTCACATCAATTTTATCATTTGGATTCAATAAAATGATCCTGTATATGCAGCTGGAGGAGCAACCCCGGGCCCAGGGACTCCACTTTGAAAATCCTCAAGAGTAAAATGTCATAAATAAGGAATATGTCCACTGAAACCTAGACATAGGTAAGGGGCAGTTGGTAAAGAATTCACTATAATGGAGGAGACCCTGGTTCATTCCTGGGTAGGGAAGATCCACTGGAGAAGAAATAGGCTACTCACTCCACTATTCTTGGGCTTTCCTGGTGGCTCAGCTGGTAAAGAATCCACCTGCAGTGTGGGAGACCTGAGTTCGATCCCTGGGTTGGGAAGATCCCCTGGAGAAGGGAAAGGCTACCCACTCCAGTATTCTGGCCTAGAGAATCCCTATGGACAGAGGAGCCTGGAGCTCCACAGTCCATAGGGGCACAAAGAGTCAGACATGTCTCAACTGACTTAGTATGCATGAAGAATAGGATAAAAATGAGAGGAATAAGAAGGTAAGAACTTGAAGTCAATCAGGAATGCCATGCTGTGGACTGTTTCTTTCATCAGCAAAGAGCCAAGGTCAGACGTAGGTGTTTCTATGACTACACATTTAGCACTGTATGATAATGAACTCTTACAGACAGAATGAAACAGTTTGTATAATTGTTTGCCTATTTTTTTTTCATTTTAAAGTGGTTTGAAATACACCCATGCTGTATCATACAATAGTATTTCTTTTTAAATCAGTGAGTAGTATTCTTCTTTTTTTTTTCCAGCAAGGAGTAGTATTCTATTGTTTAAATATGTGTTTATTAATTCACCTCATGGGGGACATTTGAGTCTCTTCCACTTTGGGGCTATTATGAATAAAGTCACCTTTACCTTTTGTACAGGTATTATTATAGACGTGTTTTGAATTCTCTTGAATTCTACCTACTAGGAGAATTATGTCAAAAGATAGGTATGCTTAATTTTATAAGAAATTTCCAAAGACTTCTTCAGTGTTTTTGCAGACTCTTTCAGTGAGCAATAGTTGATCTCATTTATATGAAATATCCAGAATATGTATTCCATAGAGATTGCAAGCAGATTAGTGGTTGCTGGGACTGGAAGAGAAAGGAGTGGAGAGTGACAATTTAGTGGGTACCAGGTCTCCTTTGGGGGTGATGAAAATATTTTCAACCTAGATGGAAATGATTATTGCAAATCATTGTGAATAAATATTATTGACTTGTACAGTTTTAAATGGTTAATTTTATGTTATGTGATTTCTAGCTCAATAAAAAAGAAATGATGGTAGGAAAAACAAATAATCACAATAATTAAGAAAAAGAAAAATATAACTAAATTTAACTTAAATGTCACTCATGCTGCTATTGGATTTTAGTTACGCCTCTTTGTATTTTTATATCATCTGCCATAGGAATTACATTGTGCATTCTTAACTTACCAAAGCTTATTTCAAATGAATTTTGTATATCACTTTACATATGATGCTTTTTACTGTACAAGAGTAAGCGAGTTTCCATCTAGATATTTTCATTATTTTTCACATATTGTAATTCTGCTTATATTACAAATATCAGAGTAAAATCGTATTATTTTTTCCTTAAACAGTTGTCCTTTATAATGATAAAGAGAGAAATAAAGATCATGTTTCATAGTTATTCAGATATTTATTATTTTTATTTTGTGTTCCTTCTTTTTATGGCTTTCCAAAACATTTCCAGCTTTATTGAGGTATTATTAACATACAATGTTGTGTAAGTTTAAGGTATACAACACAGTTTCACATCCATCACCTCACACAGCTCAATTTTTCTTTTCTTATGATAAACACTTTTTAGATTTACTCTTTTAGCAACTTTCAAACATGTAATTAATTGCTGACTTCATGGTGTATATTATATCCTCAGAACTTATTTATCCTATAACTAAAAGTTTTACCCTTTAACACTTCACTCAGTTCCCCTACCTCCAAACCCCAGTTCTGGCAACCAGCAATCTGTTCTTTGTTTCTCAGATTTGAAGCCTATAGTATTTATCTTTTTCTGCCTGGCTTACTCCACTCAGCACAATATACTCAAGGCCCTTTTATGTTTTCACAAATTGCTTACTTTTTTCTCATGAACAAATAATACTCATGTTTCTTAGGCTGTTTCCATTTCTTGGCTGTTGTAAATAAAGCTGCAATGAACATAGAGATGTAGATATTTCTTCAGTGTAGTGATATTGTTTCTTCTAGATACAAATCTGGAAGCAGACTTGTTGGTCATAAAGTAGTTATATTTTGAATTCTTTGAGAACTGTCCGTACTGTTTTCTCTAGTCACTGTATCAATTTGACCCCAGCAGTATACAACGATTTCCTTTTCTCCACATCCTTACCCACACTTCTCCCCCACACTTCTCTCTCCCTCTCTCTCTGTAATAGATGTTCTAAAAGAGTGAGATGATTTTTCACTGTGGTTGTGATTTGTATTACCCTGATCATTACTGATGCTGAGCACTTTTCATGGACCTGTTGGCCATTTGACTATCTACATTAGAAAAATTTAAACTGATATTTTCAAGTACTTTGTCCACTTTTTGCTACTGAGTTATATTAATTTATGTATTTTTGGATATTAACCCTATATCAGATAAGTGACTTGTAAGTATTTTCTCCCACACAGTAGGTGAGCTTTACATTTTTTGCTTTATCTTTTTTAGAAGATTTTTAGTTTGATGTAGTCTCACTTGTTTACTTTGTTGTTATTGTTGCCTTTAGTGCTCTAAGTATCATATCCAAGACTAAGATCAAGGATCTCCTTACTTACGTTTTCTTCCAGGAGTATTATGGTTTCAAGGCTTACATTTAATGCATTAACCGATTTTCAATTAACTTGTTATGATTGGTGCAAGATACAAGTTTAAATCCAATCTTTTCAATTTATTTCAATTTATTATTGAAAATATTTAATTTTTGCAGCACCATTTATTGAACAAACTGTCTTTTCTCCATTGTGTATTCTTGGCTGCCCTGTTACTATTACTTGGCAATATTCATGAATTTACTTTTGGAATCTCAATTATGTTTCATTGGTCTATGTGACTGTTTATAATGTCAGTGCCATAACGTTTTGATTTCTGTAGCTTTATAATATAGCTTGAAATTAGGAAGTCAGATGCCTCCTGCTTTGTTCTTCTTTTTCAGAATCACATTGATTATTCAGGGTCTTTCATGATTTCATGCAACTTTTAGGATTATTTTTTTCTATTATTGTGAAAAATACCATTTAATCTTGATAGAGATTGCACTGAATTTGTAGATGTATTTGGGTACTGTGAATATTTTTAAAATATCAATTCTTCCAATTCATGAACATGGGCTATTTCTCCGTTTGTTGTGTTTTCTTTAATTTCTTTCTTCAGTATCTTACAGTGTAGAGATCACTGTAGATCATCAATGATCTCAGTGTACATATCATTCACTCCTTGGGTAAATTTATTCCTAAGTATGCCATTATAGTTGATGCTATTGTAAATGGGTTTTTAAAATTTCTTTTTCTAATAATCCATTTTTAGCATATAAAAACAACATTGATTTTTGTTTGTTGATTTTGTATCCTTAAACTACAAAACTCATTGATTAGATTTAAGTTTTTGTGGATTATTCAAGATTTTCTATATTCTAAAGTCCAGAAAAGTGAAAGTGAAAGTTACTCAGTCATGTCAGACTCTTTGCAAACCGTTGGACTACACACTCCATGGAATTCTCTAGGCCAGAATACTGGAGTGGATCTTCCTAACTCAGGGATTGAACCTAAGTCTCCTGCATTGTAAGCAGATTCTTTACCAGCTGAACCACAAGGGAAGCCCAAGAATACTGGGTTGGTTACCCTATCCCTTCTCCAGTGGATCTTCCTGATCCAGGAATAGAACTGGGGTCTCCTGCATTGTAGGAGAATTTTTTTTTACCAACTGAGCTCTGAGGGAAGCCATTATTCTAAAATCATGTCATCTGCAAATAGGAATGATTTTACTTCTTCTTTTCTTTTCTGATGCCCTTTTTTTCCCCTTGCTTTATTGCTTGGATAGCACTTTCAGTATTGTATTCGATTGGAGCAGTGAGAGTAGTTATCTTGTATTATTCATAATCTTAGAGGACTAGATCCTATCCAGTAAGTCTGAAGTTAGCTGTGGGTTTAATTATGACCTTATGATATTGATATGTACTCCTTCCATATCTATTTTTTAAGCTTTTAATCACTAAAGAAAGATCTTGTTAGTTGAATTTTCTGCATCTATTGAGATGATCATGAATTTTGTATTTTATTCTACTAACAGGATATTTCATATTTACTGATTTGTGTATGTTGACTCATCCTTGTATTCTGAGGATGAATTTATTTTGATCGTGGTGTCTGATCCTTTTAGTGTGCTGATAAATTGTTAATATTTTGTTGAGAATTTTTGCATCTATATTTATCAAGAATACTGGGCCTGTAGTTTTCTTTTTTGTGATGTCCTTAGATGGCTTTGACATCAGTGTAATGCTGGCCTTGTAAAATGTATTTGGCAATGTTTCTTCCTGTTCATTTTTTTTTCTTTTGTAATAGTTTGAGAAGGACTGGTATTAATATTACTTTAAATATTCAGTAAAAATCACCAGTAAAACCATCTGTTCCTATATTTTTGTTGTTGCTGATTTAAGGAGGTGTTACTTGCTAATTCAATCCCTTTGCTTATTATTAGTCTGTTCATATTTTCTATTTCGTCATGATTCAGTCTTGGTAGACTGTGTGTTTCCAGGAATTTATTCATTTCTTCTGGGTTGTCCAATGTGTTGGCATATAATTCTTCATACAGACTATGATTATTTGTATTTCTCTGGTTCAGCTCTAATGTATTTTCTATTATCTATAATTTTATTTATTTGTATCCTCTTTTTTCTTGGTTAGTCTAGTTAAAGTTTTGTCAGTTTTATTTATTATTTCAAAGATGCACTCTTTCTTTTTTTTTGGTAATCCTTTATAGTTTTGTTCTCTATTCTATTTATTTCTGCTTTAAATTTATTATCTCATTTCTTCTGCTGACATTGGTCATATTTTGGTTTTCATTTCCTAGAACTTTGAGGTGTAAAATTAGATTGCATGAGAGTTATTTTTTTTTCTTGATGTATATTTAATCATTAAAAACCTTCTTGGAACTAACCGCTTTTGCTTTATTCTGTAAATTTAAGTGTGTTGTTTTTTTCAGTTTTATTTGTCTCAAAATGCTTTTGTGTTCCTGTTTTAAGTTCTTATTGGACCACTTTGTTGTTCAGAAGTTTGTTGTTTAATTTCCATGTATTTTTATTTTCTTGTTTTCATGTTATGGATGTCTAATTTTATGAAACTGTGGTCAAGAAGGTAATTGACATAATTTTAAATTTATTGAATTTTCTCAGATGTGTTTTGTGCCCTAACATATAATCTATCCTATAAAACATTCTGTTCATACTTGTAAAGGATATATATTCTGGTATCACTGCAGGCAATGTTCAGTATATGTCTGTTAGGTTTATTTGGTTACAGTGCTGTTCAAATATGCTTTTTCCTTAATGACTCTCTGTCTAGATTATCTATCCATTCTTGAAAAGGAGTATTAAATTTTTCATTTCATTTCTGGTAGTATTTTCTTCATAGATGTAGTGCTCCAATATTCAGTGATAAATATTTTAAATCACTACATATTTTTCATTGATTGGCACCTTTGTCATCATATAATGATATTCTTTGTCTCTTTTAACCATTTTTAGCATTAAGTTTATTTTTTTCTGATTATAAGTATAGCTACCTTTGTTTTCTTTTCCTTACTATTAAACATATTTTTCACCCATTATTTTTTTCTCAGTCTAGGTATACTTTTATAGCTAAAGTGAGTTTCTTGTAGGCATCATATCATTAGCTCTTTTTTTTTTCTATTCAGCCATTCTGTATCCTTTGATTAGATAATGTAATTCACTTACACTTAAAGCAGTTATGGACTTACTATTGCCATATTGTTAATTATCTTCCAACTATTTTATAGAGCATTTCCTCCCTGCTTCTTTTTCTGTTTCCTTTTGTGATTTGACTTTTAGTAACAATATGCTTTGACTTTATCATAATCTTGTGTTACTATTACAGATTTATGCTTTTAGATTGCTATGAGACTTACCTAAAATAACGTTTTTTAATAGATTCTATTTTAAACTGATGGAAGCATAACTTCAATAACACATGTTAACCTCATATTTTACTTCTCCATCCCAGGACACACACATTTTAGGTTACTGATATTAC
This sequence comes from Antilocapra americana, assembly GCA_007570785.1. Taxonomy (NCBI): domain Eukaryota; kingdom Metazoa; phylum Chordata; class Mammalia; order Artiodactyla; family Antilocapridae; genus Antilocapra; species Antilocapra americana. Next base: position 50,924,386 of record ML660197.1, on the reverse strand, counting down.
AACTTACACATTTTTATAATATGTGTCAAATAACATACTACAGTACTTAGCTTATTTTTAATACTTTTTAATTTGTGAATTAGATTTTTAAGTAAAGTATGCACCATCATTTAATATTAGAAACTTTGACTCTATATTTATCATTACCAATGAAATTTACCCATTCATTCATATGTTTTAAAATTCAATCAGCAATTTTTTGTTTCTACTTGAAGAAATCCCTTTAGCATTTCTTATAAAGCAGGATTAATGATGATGAATTCTCTCAGCTTTTGTACATTCAGAAAAGTCTCTCTCACTTACATTTTTGAAGCACAGATTTCTAATGTATACTGTCCTTTTGATTTACAATCTTGCATTAGTTTCTGGTGTATAGCAAAGTGATTCAGTTTAGATAGAGAGATAGAATGATAGATAGATAGAGATAGATAGAGATATTATTTTTCATTTTCTTTTCCATTATAGTTTATAACAAGATATTGAAAATATTTCCTTGTGCTATATGTTAGGACCTTGTTTTTATCTATTCTCTATATAATAGTTTGCATCTGCTAATCTCAAATTCCAAATCCAGCCTTCTTGCAGCCCTCTTCCTTTGGCAACCACAAATCTATTCTCTATGTCAGTGAGTTTGTTTCCTTTTGATAAATAAGTTCATTTGTGTCATAGTTTAGAGTCCACATATAAGTGATATCATATGGTATTTGTCTTGCTCTAACTTACTTCCCTTAGTATAACCTCTAGGTCTTTCCATGTTGCTACAAATGGATGAGTGGCTACATTCATTTTTTTTTCATTTTTTCCTATGGCTGAGTAATATTCCATTGGAGATATATATATATATAAAGGATATGCAACCCACTCCAGTATTCCTGCCTGGAAAATCTCATGGACAATGGATCCAGATGGACTACAGTCCATGGGGTGACAAAAGAATCAGACACGACTTAGCAACTAAACTAAACCCAGGTTTCCTGCATTGTAGGCAATTCTTTTAACATAAGAGCCACTGGAAAATATTATTCTTGGTTGACAGTTTTGCTTTCAGTATTTGAATGTATTATTTCATTCTATCCTGGTTTGCAAAGTTTCTGTTGAGTGATCTGCTTATAATTTTGTGTAATATGTCCTTGTATATGACAGGCCTCTTTTCTTCTGCTGTTTTTAACCTCCTGTCTTTGCCTTTAACTATTAAAAATCTAATTATAAATTGACTTCATGCCTTAAAAAACTGCAAATAGACTGCCATATGACCCAGCAATCCCACTGCTGGGTATATACACCGAGGAAACCAGAACTGAAAGAGCCACGTGTACCCCAATGTTCATCGCCGCATTGTTTACAATAGCCAGGACATGGAAACAACCTAGATGCCCATCAACTGACGAATGGATGAGAAATCTGTGGTACATATACACAATGGAATATTACTCAGCATTTAAAAAAATTCATTTGAATCAGTTCTACTCAGGTGGACAGAACTGGAGCCTATTATCCAGAGTGAAGTAAGCCAGAAGGAAAAACAACAATACAGTATACTAACGCATATATATGGAATTTACAAAGATGGTAACGAGAACCCTGCATGCGAGACAGCAAAAGGAACGCAGATGTATAGAACAGACACGTGGACTCTGTGGAAGAGGGCAAGGGTGGGATGATATGGGAGAATGGAATTGAAACATGTTAATTACCATATGTGAAATCAACCTCCAGCCCAGGGTTGATGCTCGGGGCTGGTGCACCGAGATGTCCCAGGGGGAGGGAATTGGGAGGGGGGAGGGAGGGGAGTTCTGGAGGGGGAGCATATGTAAACCCATGGCGGTTTCATGTCATTGTCAGAACCAACACAATAAAGTAAAGAAAATTAAAAAAAAAAAATGACTTGATGCAACCCTTTTCAGGTTCAATCTATTTCAGGTCCTTTGGCCATAATGAGTCTGGATGTCTATTTATCTTCCCAGATTTGGTAAGTTTTCAGCCATTATTGCTTTAAATATAATTTCTGTGCCCTTCTGTTTAGCTTCCTGTCTGAAGTTTCCACAAGTCATAGAGTTCCTTCACGATTTTTTATTCTGTTTACCTTTGGCTCCTCTGAGTGAAGAACAATAACTTCAAGGTCACCGAGTCTTTCTTTTGTTTGATCAAGTCAGTTATTGAAGCTCTCTAAATTTATTTTTAAAAGTTAGTCATTGTACTCTTCAGCTGCAGGTTTCTGCTTTTCTTTTTGGCAAGATTTCTATTTCTTTGTTGGACTTCATTGTTTTTACACTTTTGTTTTGTTGTCTCAATGTGTGTTCTTGTAGATTACTAAAATTCTTTGAAAGAATTATTCTAAATTATTTATCAGACAGTTTATAGATTTCTTTCTTTACAGTTAATGATTGGGGTTTTATTAGTTTCCTTTAATGGTGTTATGTTTACCTAATTCTTTGTGATCCTTAAATTTTTTGTGGTATCTGAGCATTTGAACAAATTCTGTCCTCTTCCAGGCTTTAAGGTTCAATATATCAAAGACAATTCTTCTAAGTTTGGGATTCTGGTAGCTGATATGATCCTTTGGCATGAAGTGCTTTCTGGTAGCATCCCTGGGCAGGTGGGCTTATCAGCAAAGATTCTATTTTGGCAAGGCTACTGCCTAAGTTCTGAGATTGGAGTGGGGAAGTGGCATTGTTTGTGGCTGGAAAAATTTAGACAGGACTCCTGGCTGGTTGCTCTGCCAAAGTGCAGCTGTAGCATAAGCTCTGCAATTGCCTACAGTCTCTTGTCAGGTTTCTTAGTCAAACAGGACTGTGTCCTATACTCAAAAATTTGGCAGGACTTAAAATATGCTCTCCAACCTGAGTGAAGCTATAGAAGAGGGTCTATGGCTACTCTAGCTAGGATATTACTAGGGATAAAAATCTTGCAGAGAAGTCCCCCTAGCTTCTTGGCCTACCAGGACCACTGCTTTGGCCCTGTAGATAGAGAGATGGACTGAGATTTCTTCTTGGTACTACTGTAAGGAGAATTGTAAGGTAGACTGAATAGCTTCTCAGTGTTCTGGCTAGTTTTAGTGTCCAAGCAGGACTGGGAATTGTATTCAGCAGTAAAAGGTGGGAGGATACAATTTTACTTTCATGCCTGGGTGGGATGCAAAACAAATCCAAAGATGGTACTGCTCATTGTTTTTGTATCCAAACCAGGCAAAATATATACTAAGTTTCCTGCTCACACAGGTTCAACAGCTTAGCACTGCAGGAAAGCTGGTTGGGCTCTTTGTTAAAGTGCTTCTTTAAGTAAGGTGGTAGGATGGGTTATCCTGTCTCCCAAGTGCTCAGGTTAGGTTTCCTGACTAAATGGGGTTGCAGGAAGTATTAAGTAAGTGGGGTTATAGATCAGCTACCTTGTTTGGGCAGAACAGCAGAAAAGGTTCATTGTTTGGAGTCCTAGATCAGGCAGAAATGTTCATCATATTTCCTAGCCAACCAAGGCCACTGGCTTGGCTCTGCAGATGAGAAAAGTTTCTGGCTAGGCTTTACATGGGCACCAGTGTGAGGAAAAACTCATCTGCTAAGATCTGAGCACTACTTGATAAAAGCCTCAGCTCCTTTCCACTAAAATCTGATCTCTAGCCATTCATCCTTGCAGGATGCCTCCCACACAATCCCTGTGAGACACAACTCAACTGGGGTTACTGGAAAGTAACCCACAATGCTGGGAGAGCTGAATGGCTACCTTGTGCTCTTTACCCCCATTAGAGAAACCAGAGGCTCTGAGGAATCCTCTCCATGCAGACCTCTGCCAGTCTGAGGGAGAGGCAACCCAGGCAGTGTAGACACTCCTTTCACCCTCCTAATGTGCTCCTTCTTGGTATCTGTGGTCCAAGGGGTTGTTTCAGCTCCATCCTTGTGTTCTGTAACTTTCACAATAGTATCTTGTTTATGGATAACTATTAGTTGGTTTTCTCATGAGGATGACTAAAATCTGTAACGATTCATGTCACCATCTTGATGATGCCACCTTCTTTATTCCTTCTTGAAGATCCAAGTTTTCATGACATTATTTTATATGTTCTAAAGGAAGAAACTAACTGTTAGTATTTTTTTTTAATTGAAATGTAATCTGACTGTCACATTATTGTATTTGGAATAGCTGTGAAGTTAAGTTTAAAATGTGGTAGAGAAAAGTAGATGATGAGGAACGAGGCTGGAGGAGTAAGAAGGAAAGGAATTTGGAAATTTGCTAGGATATTTAAAGTCTATCATATGCAATGAGGACAGGGTAAAGGTTTTCATTCATAGTTAGTTTTGAAATAACTGAGCATTATCCCAAGAGACCACAAAAAATTGATTTCTGACCCTCTCACTAATGGAATGAGTAATTTTTAGTAATTTCTAGACCTTCTGTGGACCTCAGTTTATTTTTCTTTTTGTAAAATAATAGTAATATATAATAAAATATATTAGTGTATTGTTAGTATTAGTGAATAATAGATCAGGTAATACCATATTGCACATATGTCATATACACTGGTTCTTTTCCTGATAGGGAAAAAAAGAAAAAATATATAGTGTGACTTTCCCAGAAATGCATTTATATTTAAGAGTACTCCATATGTATTCTGATGAAAAGCCTGATTTCAATGGTGGAATTTTAGGCATCACATTTTGCCAGGAAGGGGAGCATGGCCAGGAGAGAAAGAACACTAAGAGGACCATCACACAACTCTACAAATATCAATCACCATTACTGTCCTCACATATCTTACAGCTATGAATGACTATTTTACTGCTAAGAATTGGGAGGCATAAGAAAACTACATAAAAAGAAAGGATTATGCTTAGTTTAGAAAACAAGGAATTAGAATTAGTGATATCACAGCTTTACAAAGAACAATCACAAATTATGAAGTGCATTCATTTTGTTAATATGTAAAATATTTAATCTGAATGCATGAAATATTACAGATACTTCATAATTTAAAAATAATAAAGAGATAAAAACTAAAATATAGAAGACTTTCAAAATACGAGTTCAAACAATTACCTATTTGTATATGTAGAGGTGGAAAAGGGGGTTCTATTTCAAACCACCTATATCACTATAACAGACTCAATATATCAGAGGATGTGTTATTAAATATATAGCTATAAAGAAGGATAAAATTAATTTTACAGTACAGCACTCCTTCTAAATGTGTGCTTTTGCTGGAAGAATTTGGTCTTGCTTTTTGAATCAAAAGTGACTTTATTCTTGGTGTTCTACCAAGTTTGGACCCTCAGGAAAATTAAGTAAACTGGTCACATTTTATCCATATGTAAATCCATGTCACCAGACACTTCTGTATTATCTCTCATAATTTAGCGGAAATATTAGTCTCAGAAAGTTGGATCATTTGGGGCCAGTAGAGTAAGCATAGGTAAGTTGATCTGAGGTTTTACAGGAGTCTTATAGAAATTCTTAATGTAGCTTAAAAATATCTAAAAGTCTTCTTTTTCTTATGTTTACTTATGATTTTGTGAGCCCTTAATAAATAAATGAATAATTACAATTCTAAAAAAATTTTAAATGTAAATTTAATATTATATATTTATTTCTATTTTTTGGAGAAAATTGATAATTCTGTAGTTTTTGTTTCTATCAAAAGACAAAGACTATTATTTAGATTTCTGGAACTACATGGTTTATCACTCAAATGACAAATATCCCCAATGAAAATCTTCATCTTTTCTCTGGCACTCTCTGGCTTTATAAATTTTTATATTATTTGCCATCATAATATAAACTGTGATAATTGTATCAAATAATTTTGCAAATTGTAAAGAAAAATGTATTTGCTGTGATTAATATAGCACAACTGCACTGAAAAAAATAAACTGATGACAGTATGTTAAATATTCCAGAACATTATATAATGCTATTCTAGAAGGCTTCTTCCTCTTCCTACCTCAATTTCTTTTTACGTTCTTCTCACTCTCCTATTCCCTTCTTTTTTTTCCTCTTCATTTACATTTTTCCTCCCTCATTTCTTCCCTCACTCTCTTTTCTTCTGACTTTTTTTGCACTGTGCAAAGGTTTAGGTACATTAGTAAATGAGACATAGTTAGTGTCCTGAAGCCATAAACATATCCTAAAAAACAAACAAGTTTATAACTTCAGGACAATCACTGTTGTTCAGGGTTTTTTTTTTTTTTTTTTTTACTATATATTGCAGAAAGTTTACATATTCTACTCTAATTAACTTCCTCTTTGCAGATTCTCCACTCTAGAATCTCACCTACTGTTTACTGAAGACTAAAATATTGTAGTGCATGTGTGTGTGTGTGTGAGTATATTCCCCTATATACAAAAATTTAATGGTTCCAATCTACTTTATAAAGATCATTCAGATCATGGATTCCGATGTCATTCTCCAATAAAAGAAACCAGGGCTTCTTGGAGAAATGGTTGATTATAGGAATTGAGAAAGAAATATACCAAATGAGTCCAGAGAACCCTGCGGTGCTAGAAAGTAAAGTGCTCATAAAACAAACCAAAGGGGATATGTCAAAAGCACACAGCAGCCACTTGAAAGACCATATAAAACCACAGCAGCAACAATTTGAGCAACCAAAATAAATAGCATAGTAGTGCATTTTAAACCAATATTTATAAATATTTATTTATAAAATAAACATGCATATGTCTATACTGATGCAAATAAATGCTTGAATAAGCAAGTAATAAAAGGTAATAGACATATTTCCTAGACAAAATAATTCCAGATAATTTATGTATATACTGCCTCCTTAAGAAGGTGAAATGTAACTCAAACTACCACACAATTGCACTCATCTTACACGCTAGTAAAGTAATGTTCAAAATTCTCCAAGAAAGGCTTCAGCAATACGTGAACCATGAACTTTCAGATGTTCACACTGGCTTTAGAAAAGGCAGAGACATCAGAGATCAAATTGCCAACATCAGCTGGATCATCAAAAAAGCAAGAGAGTTCCAGAAAAAAATCTATTACTGCTTTATTGACTATACCATAGTCTTTGACTGTGTGGATCACAATAAACTGTGGAAAATTCTTAAAGAGATGGGAATACCAGACCATCTGACCTGTCTCTTGAGAAACCTGTATGTAGGTCAGGAAGAACAGTTAGAACAGGACATGAAACAACAGACTGGTTCCAAATAGGAAAAGGAGTACATCAAGGCTGTATATTGTCACCCTGCTTATTTAACTTACATGCAGAGTACATCATGAGAAATACTGGGCTGGAAGAAGCACAAGATGGAATCAAAATTGCTGGGAGAAATTTCAATAACCTCAGATATGCAGATGACGCCACCCTTATGAGAGAAAGTGAAGGGGAACTAAAAAGCCTCCTGATGAACGTGAAAGAGGAGAGTGAAAAAATTGGCTTAAAGCTCAACATTCAGAAAACTAAGATCATGGCATCTGGTCCCATCACTTCATGGGAAATAGATGGGGAAAAAATGGGAACAGTGGCTTACTTTATTTTGGGGGGCTCCAAAATCACTGCAGATGGTGAATGAAGCCATCAAATTAAAAGATGCTTACTCCTTGGACAGAAAGTTATGACCAACCTAGATTGCATATTGAAAAGCAGAGACATTACTTTGCTAACAAAGGCCTGTCTAGTCAAGGCTATGGTTTTTCCAGTAGTCATGTATGGATGTGAGAGCTGGATGGTGAAGAACGCTGAGCGCCAAAGAATTGATGCTTTTGAACTGTGGTGTTGGAGAAGACTCTTGAGAGTCCCTTGGACTGCAAGAAGATCCAACCAGGCCATCCTAAAGGAGATCAGTCCTCAGTGTTCATTGGAAGGACTGATGATGAAACTAAAACTCCAATACTTTGGCCACCTCATGCAAAGAGTTGACTCATTGGAAAAGACCCTGATGCTGGGAAGGATTGGGAGCAGGAGGAGAAGGGGACAACAGGGATGAGATGGTTGGATGGCATCACCAACTAGATAATCATGGGTTTGGGTAGACTCCGGAAGTTGGTGATGGACAGGGAGGCCTGGTGTGCTGTGATTCATGGGTTCGCAAAGAGACGGACACGACTGAACCACTGAACTGAACTGAACTGAACCCTGAAGTATAAAGTGAATAAGGAACTTCTTTTGGAAGAGTACAGAATGGAAAGGGGAAAAGAGTAATTACAGTAGAGAAACCTGATAAACACTATTCAATCTGATAATCAAGACCAACATTAACAGTAGTAACTAATATTAATCAGTGTGTATCTTTAATATGATCTAATGGAAATGATACTCCACCTCTGTTGTCTTCCTCCAAATGTCCATAACTCAATTCTAACCATGAGAAAAAACCATCAAAATGCAGACAAATTGAAGGACAGTCTATAATAACCAAATTGAAGCTCAATCTACACCATATCTGAGCAGTATTCCTCAAATTTATCAAGGTCATCAAAAAAACAAAGTGTAAGAAACTGCTAGAGCAAACAAGAGCATGAGACATGAAATTTAAATGTAATGTGTCTTGGATGAAATCCTTGGACAGTAGAAGGTAATTAGGTAAAAATTAAGAAAATATAAATCAAGTAAGGACTTTAGTTCATTTTAAAAGCTAACAAAATAAAATCCTCTAATCGTGTTTAAAATTACCAAAGTAATATGTGCTATTTTAAGAAGAGAAATGTCAAAACTAAAATTATGTAGACATACATATTTGAGTGGGCTTCCCAGGTGGCACTAGTGGTAAATGCAGGTAGATGTAAGAGACGAGGGTTCCATCCCTGAGTCAGAAAGATCCCCTGGGGGAGGGCATGGCAACCCACTCCAGCATTCTTGCCTGAAGAATTCTGTGGACAAAGAAGCCTGACGGGCTATGATCCATAGTGTCACACAGAGTCAGACTATACTGAAGCGACTTAGAATGTACACACATATATATTTGAGTAAAGCTACTCATACTTAACCATTCCACCTCGTATCCTCAAGGTAATCAACAAACAACCAGGAGTAAATTAAATCACAATTCTTTTCTTACTTGTAGATACATTTAAAGCCACATTTAAACACAAATATGCTTTACCAAAATAGAGTCATGTTTTATACATTGTTTTACATCTTGCAATTTTCACTTTTCTTGCATCATTTACACATCATGAGTATTACTCTGTTTAAAGTGAAGTAGTTTTCTCTCTTCATTTGCATTACATCCTCCCCCTCCACAGCTCCCCTATTCAACCTCGGATAATACATGTTAACAATTTATATTTTTCTCCATACTCTAATAACTATATATACAACATGTATGGATAGCTATAGAAACACACATGCAAGGGTCATTTTTCCTATTTCGGTCAGCATTTGTTTACAAAATATAATTTTTATTATAAACTGCTTCTCCCTGTATTACATTCATTAATAAGTAATACATTATAAAAATTCTTCCAGATAAACTGGTAGCAGTATAGATAACACATGTTCCTATCAGTATCACTTCAGTCGCTCAGTCGTGTCCAACTCTTTGCGACCCCATGAATTGCGGCACGCCGGGCTTCCCTGTCCATCAAGAACTCCTGGAGTCCATCCAAACCCATGTTTATCTAGTCGATGATGCCATCCAGCCATCTCATCCTCTGTCGTCCCCTTCTCCTTCTGCCCCCAACCCTTCCCAGCATCAGGGTCTTTTCCAATGAGTCAACTCTTCGCAAGAGGCGGCCAAAGTTTGCAGTTTCAGCTTCAACATCAGTCCTTCCAGTGAACACCCAGGACTAATTTCCTTTAGGATGGACTGGTTGGCTCTCCTTACAGTCCAAGGGAGTCTCAAGAGTCTTCTCCAACACCACAGTTCAAAAGCATCAGTTCTTCGGTGCTCAGCTTTCTTCACCATCCAACTCTCACATCCATACATGACCACTGGAAAAACCGTACCCTTGACTAGATGGACCTTTGTTGACAAAGTAATGTCTCTGCTTTTAAATATGCAATCTAGGTTGATCATAATTTTCCTTCCAAGGAGTAAGCGTCTTTTAATTTCATGGCTTCATTCACCATCTGCAGTAATTTTGGAGCCCCCCAAAATAAAGTTTGACACTGTTTCCACTGTTTCCCCATCTATTTCCCATGAAGCAATGAGACCAGATGCTATGATCTTAGTTTTCTGAATTCTGAGTTTTAAGCCAAATTTTTCACTCTCCTCTTTTACTTTCATCAAGAAGCTTTTTGGTTCCCCTTCACTTTCTCCCATAAGGGTGGTGTCACCTGCATATCTGAGGTTATTGGTATTTCTCCTGGCAATCTTGATTCCACCTTGTGCTTCTTCCAGCCCAGTGTTTCTCATGATGTACTCTGCATATAAGTTAAATAAGCAGGGTGACAATATACAGCTTTGACTACTCCTTTTCCTATTTGGAACCAGTCTGTTGTTCCATGTCCAGTTCTAACTGTTGCTTCCTGATGTACATACAGGTTTCTCAAGAGACAGGTCAGATGGTCTGGTATTCCCATCTCTTTAAGAATTTTCCACAGTTTATTGTGATCCACACAGTCAAAGACTTTGGCATAGTCAATAAAGCAGAAGTAGATGTTTTTCTGGAACTCTCTTGCTTTTTAGATAATCCGGCAGATGTTGGCAATTTGATTTCTGGTTCCTCTGTCTTTTATATCTCCATAAAACCCAAGAAAGACAAAATTCAGAATGCTTCTAGGTTGGTATAGCAGAATCCTTCCACATTCTACCATGCTAATCTTCAAACTTAATGGTGACAGAAGCTCCTAACTTTAAGATCTTTAACCTATGTATCTTTTTGTCTGGCCGTTGATTCATATTCTTTAATAATTTGTGTATTAAACTCGTATACTAATGAGTAAATGGGTTTCCTATGTTCTGTAAGCCACTGTAGTAAATTAATAAAACCTAAGGAGGCAGTCTTGGGAACCTCTGATTCATAGGTAGTTGGTCAGAAACACAGGTAACAATTTGGACTTGCCAACAACATCCAATGTAGGAGCATTCTTGTGGGACTGAGCCTTTAACCTGTGAAATCTGATGCTATCTCCACGTAGACAGTGTCAAATTGAGTCAAGTTGTAGGACATTCAGCTGGTGTCAAATAATTGCTTGAATGCATGGGGGGAAACCCCACAGATGTTGAAATTTTGTTTGGAATGGTGAGAAGTAGAACAGCATGGCTTTAAAGGGGAGCAAAAGAGAGGTTTTTAGGGAGATGGATCAGTCTGTATCCTGATGATGGTGGTGGACACAAATCTATACATATGTTCAATTTTATAGAGCTGTAGACAAAAAAATACATGGAAAGTAAAGGATGTCATTAAATTTATCCTAGATTCAAATGGAAGGTGAGCTTGCAACCCTCTTTAATCCATCAGAGTCATTTAGATTTCTGTGCACATTTGTAACATTTACATTTCTTCCATTCTGCTACATATATATATTTATTTACTTATTTACACACATATGGAGTTTATAATATGTATATGTGTGTGTGTGTGTGTGTGTGTGTGTGTGTGTGTGTGTACACACTCACATATATATGGGCTTCTTTGTGAGCTCAGCTGGTAAAGAATCCACCTGCAATGTGGGAAATCTGGGTTCGATCCCTGAGTTGGGAAGATCCCCTGGAGGAGGGCATGGCAACTCACTCCAGTATTCTTGCCTAGATAATCCCCATGGACAGAGGAGCCTGGAAGGTTACAGTTCATGTAACTGTAACAAAGAGTTGGACATGACTGAGCAGCTATGCACAGCACAGCACAGCACATACATATATATGTATATACACATATGTATATATAACTGCAGGGTTTATACTATGGCTCTTTACTATTGTAAAGAATCTGCCTGCCAATGCAGGAGACATGGATTCAATCCCTAGGTTAGGAAGATACCTTGGAGAAGGAAATAGCAACACACTCCAAAACAATAACATTTTAGCTCTCTTCTTATTCTTACTGTTAAAAATACATCTGGCCTTGATACACCTGGTTAGTTATAGTTAGGTACAGAATTTGGTGGTAGTTCTAACCCATTTGTCCCATTCTGGGCTGTAATGGAGCTTTCTTTCTGGAAACCCTGGTCAGGATCGCTACCTCTTTGTAATTTTTTCTGGTATAAATAAGATGGATTAGACACACTGGACATGTTCTTTGCAGAGAAAGAAGCCCCAGGAATGGTAAAAATAACAGTCCTTACTTTTTCCACTGCAAAAAGAGTTAATTTTCTGTGATGATTTTTTACTTACTTATTCTGTAATGTAGTTGTGAAGGCTTTGCTTGCTAGCAGTGATCTGCTGATTGTCATGTACTGGTGGTCAGTTCCCATGGAGGTGCTAGCATTTCTTGCTTGGGCAATTACTTAAAATACATTTATGGGAATTAACCAAACTGAGTACACTTGGCAGCCCATGGGCTCACCTCAGCACCCCTGGCTGTTCACAATCAGAGCAGAGCCCATTAGGAGCTGACAAAGGAACGAAGGTAACATGGGAACAAGGAAAATGTTCTTTAGGCATGAAAATCAGCAAGAACCAAGTGCTCAAGCCCAGAGCCCCAAATAAATTAGAGTGGGCCTAATGAAAAGCAGGCAACAGAGCTCAGGGAAATTGAATTTTCAGCTCCCTGCCTGCCTCTGTTTATGTGCCCCTCCGGTAATTGACCATTTAGGAGCTGATTTGAGTTTTACAGCTGTCATCACAGTCAAGTGCAGGGCAATCCATCATCCCATTGCAATCTAAGTCAGTCAGATTCACTCTGGATGCTCTTGATTTGATGCTGCACAGACAAGCTCTCCAGTGCCTTCTCTGGCCCTTCTCTGCTCAGCCTCCCCACATTCTGCAGCCCTATTAGTCTAACCAGGGCACAGCCCATTGTTGGAAAGGAAAGGAACAAGAACTCACAACTAGCATTTCAGATTCAGTGAGTATTCAGGTAAAAATAAAGAGCACTAGAGAGATAAAAGGATAGAATTTTACTTGAGATTCTGTGACTATCCTGTATTTCCTATTAAGAAAAATCACTTCAACTTATCTTTTTTTCACATTTCTGATACTTAGGAATCTCATATGAGGAGAGTTTTTACATTTTTCAGTGTTTCTTGAAAATTCTCAAGGCTGCAAACTATGTAAAAGACATCAGACCTCTTTAATTATCTATAGGTACATCCACATGTGGTACTTCCACACTGAAATGCCACTGTCATCTTCTCTCTGCCATGGGCTCCCCCAAGGCCATACACAGGTCACCCTTTATGGTACATCCCTCCCCCTGCCCTTTTCTACATATACATGCTAAGCAATGTAATCCACAGCCTTTCAACCAAAACTTGATAGTAATATTTTTATAGACTCTCTGCTCATGTCCAGCTACTTTAAACAAAATCTCCCTCCAAACATTTTCCCGTTACTCCTTCCCTTACACACACACACACACACACACACACACACACACACACACACACACACAC
>ML660197.1:50732895-50910925 GCA_007570785.1 Antilocapra americana | reverse complement strand
CACACACACACACACACACACACACACACACACACACACACACACACCCTCCCAATCTGTGTGTTCTCTGTCTCCTATGTGAGAGTTTGTTGCCATCATTTGTCCAAGAGAGAAACTTGCCCTTGTCTTACCTTATCCTTGGTTCCCGATATCTTTCAAGTCCTGTTCATTCTCCTTGACATCAATAGAATTATTTTACTTTTTCAGGAACCAGTCAACAGTTCCCACCTTCAGGCACTGTGCCTCCAGGGTACACTCTGCCATGACCTTCCCCCTGCAGGCTTGGCCCCTCCATCCATAGGTGCATGCAGGGATCTTTCTACGGCACAGATCTGGTAGTATCGCTGTGGACTTTGCCATGTTAGTCCTTTCCATGGTTCTGAGGATAAACATGAAGCATAGCTTATCTGATTTGTTGTAATCTTGATCCTCTTTGATGTCTTCTTAACTCCATGATACATCATGGAGAAATTACCATTTTACATTCTCAAGTTTTGTTTTTCCTTTTTAAAGAGAAATGTGTCCTGAACCTTTCTGCCTAGAAGGCACTTACTCTCTCTTTTTCTGACTTCTTAACTGTTTCTCATGTTCCAGGTCTCAGAGTCTGGAGGTAACCCCTCCTGGAAGCCATCTTCCGAATTCTCTAAGGCTGTTTTTTGGATGCCATGCGATCTACCCTAATATGACTGTATCTGTCCCCAGTCCTCATCCTCTTCACTCATCAGTGCTTCGGTTTTTTCAGTGTCTTCCTCCCTCCTTGCCCATGCTTTCCTTAAGAATGAGATCAGGTCTATATTACTTACTATTGCAACCCTAGAGGCCAGTACAGTGACATATCAGGTCCTTAGTTAATAGAGACTGCTATATTTTCCTGTATTCTACAGCCCTGCCAGACATTATCTCTGTTTTACAGAAGGGAAGTCTGATAATAAAGAAAATCAGAACTATCCAAAATCAAATGGCTCTTAAATAGTAAGAGTTGGAATTATAAATGAATTATTTCTGATTCTAAATTATACACTTCTCTACTTGGATAAGCTGCCTTTCCAACCTGTAAAGTGATCTATAGTAAACAGTATATGTAGTAGACTGAATAATGGTCTCCTAAAGATCCTACAACCTCATCTTAAGAATCCATTTATGAATTAATTAATTAATTACAATCTTAAAATGGGTTCTTAAGTTAGTTTGATCCTATATGAAGGATGCAGGCCTTCATGTGTTGTATCCTCACTGCAAGCCTCTGACTGGCCTCATGACCTACAGTGATAGGGATATTTCATAGTTACAGTCTCAGCCAGTACCAGCTGTTTTCTGTCATTTCCTCCCAGAAATGGGCACTCAGCTTCAGTCAGACTCCTGAATTTCTTACATTTTCTTCCTCATGTGTCTGGAATGCTCAGTCATTCTCCAGAAATTCCTTACATGTCTCCTCCTTTCCCATTGCCCTCTTCCCAAGGTCTTAGTTCAGTCTCTCTTCTTCTCATGTGGATTTTTCTTTAAAATGTACCTTCTTCCTACACTGTTGGTGTTAATGTAAATGGGTGTAAGACAGTATGGAGAACAGTATGGAGGTTCCTGAAAAAAACAGAGTTACCATATGATCCAACAATCCCACTGTTGGACATATATTCAGACAAAACTATAATTCAAAAAGATATATGAACCCTTATGTTCACAGCAACTGTTTAAAATAGCCAAGAAATAGAAATAACCTTAGTGTCCATTGGCAGATGAATGGATAAAAAAGATGTGGCACATATATACATATATACAAGGGAATACTATTCAGCCATAAAAAATTAAATAATGCCATTTGCAGCAACACAGATAGACTTGGAGATTATCATACTAAGTGAAGTAAGTCAGATAGAGCAAGACAAATATTATATATATCTCTTATATATAAAATCTAAAATATGATACAAAAGAACTTATCTATGAAGCTGAAAGAAGCTCAGAGACATAGAGAACAAACCTGCGGGGAGAGAGGAGGCTGGGGGATGCAAGGACTAGAAGTTTGAGATTAGTAGGTACAAACGATTTCATAGAGAATGGATACACAACAAGCTCCTATTGCATAGCACAGAAAACTGTGTTCAAAATTATATACTAAACCATAACGGAAAATAATATTAAAAAGAATGTAAATAAATATGTACATATAACTATTCTATACACCAGAAACTAATATAGCATTATAAATCAACTATAATTCAATTAAGAAAAGAATGTTGCACCTGATGCCCCAGCAGCTTCCTATGCCTTAGAGTAACTGTACTTTCATTGGCCTATAAAACCCTATGGCATATGTTCCACCGAGATGTCCCAGGGGGAGGGAATCGGGAGGGAGAAGGGAGGGGGGTTCTGGAGGGGGAGCATATGTAAACCCATGGCGGTTTCATGTCATTGTATGGCAAAACCAACACAATAAAAAAAAAAAAAACCCTATGGCATATGTTCCTTCTTATACATTCTGAGCCACACACATGATTTTCTGTAGGCCCTGTAGTCTACAGGGCACATTCTTGCCTCAAGATATGTGCATCTGTTCCTTCTTGTCTGCATGTACCTCCCACAGATACCCAGGTGACTCCCTGTCTCACTTTCCCCAGGCCTTTCCATAAACCCCAGGAGGGCCTTACCTGGCAACCTAAGTTAAAATTGCAACTTCCTCAAACTCCTCCCACCTGTCTCCCTTGCTTTCTTTTCCTCCTGAGCACTTATATCACCACACAATATACTACAAAGTACTTACTTTACTTACATTGCATATATGTCTGCCCTCTCCCAGAGGCTAAGCTTTGTGAAGGCAGGAATTTTGTCTGCTTTGTTCAATGTTGTATTTCTGTTTTCTTGAACTAGTGAGTGAAATTTGCTCAGTCATGTCCAACTCTTTGCAACCCCATGGGCTTTACAGCCCATAGAATTCTCCAGGCCAGAATACTGAAGTGGATAGCCTTCCCCTTTTTCAGGGGATCTCAGAAACTCAGGGGTCAAACCCAAATCTCCTACATTGCAGGTGGATTCTTTACCAGCTGAGCCACCAGGGAAACCCTTCTTGAATGAGGCCTGCACAAAGGAGGAATGAGAAAATTCTGTTAAATAAACAGTTTTGCAAACAAACCAGTATCTCCTTATTCAGTCCAATCATCATTTAGCATATTTTACCTTTCAAAAAAGTTAAAACATTTCATCTGTTCCACTTCTGAAATTTATTCAGTTCAGTTCAGTAGCTCAGTCATGTGCCACTCTTTGTTACCCCATAGACCACAGCACGCCAGGCCTCCTTGTCCATCACCAACTCCTCGAGTTTACCCAAACCCATATCCATCAAGTTGGTGATGCCATCCAACCATCTCATCCTCTGTCATCCCCTTCTCCCCCTGCCTTCAATCGTTCCCAGCATCAGGGTCTTTTCCAATGAGTCAGCTCTTCGCATCACGTGGCCAAAGTATTGGAGTTTCAGCTTCAGCATCAGTCCTTCCAATGAACACTCAAGACTGATCTCTTTTAGGATGGACTGGTTGGATCTCCTTGCAGTCCAAAGGACTGAAATTCATTAGTGGTCCTCTTCTAAGAACAAGGTAAAATTCATATATCTTACTTATCTTTACAAGTTATTCTGCAGTCAGACCTCAAAGTTATCTCCTTATCATCCTTCCCCATCACACACACACCAGAAACCTCTACACACCTGCTTCAGTTTGTCCATTTGGTCTGCCCCAGACCCTGTGCCTGGAACTCTCCTGTCCAGAGACCCTGCCTAACATATTCCTCCTGGATCCTACACATCAAAGTTTGAACACTAGCTCCTTTGCAAAAATGTTCAAATTCTTCAGAAGATTAACTACAGTTCTCTTAATAATTATATCTTAAGAACACTCCCAGATTTCAAGGTAGGTATCTGCTTGTGTCTGCCTCTGTCAGTTGGCAGGCAGAACTCTACTGTATAGTTTGGATTAGGCCTTAGTGTATCAGCAAAATGCCATGCATATGTTTAATAAAGAATAATTGATTGAATTGAATGAAAGAAGAGAAGCAGGATTTGCCTTAGTCTGGGGATTTAGAGCAATTTCCAAGACCCCCCCTTCAAACTTTTTTATGTTTTGACATATATAGAAACTTTATATGTACTGTCCCAAGAATAAATAGAGACTATTCTTGGAAGAGAAGATTGTTCTTGCCAACACCCAGAATACTAAAGAATTTAACATCTCTGCCCTTCTGAAACTGCAGGCACAGAAGACGAGACACTCTGGATTGACAGCTTTTTTCTGTGCTCTCTGGGCCTCTGCCCAGAACGTTGAACTACTTAAACTGAAGTATTATGTACTTCATTACTGCATTTATAAAAAACATTGATCTGTAAAAACGTAAAGATATGGCTCACTTTTCCTAATTTCCATATTTCTTATTAGTCTGAGTTAATGAAAAGGAAACTAATTCCTTACTAGTCTAGCTATGTTAATGAAAAGGAAGCCCTGTAATTATGCACATACGTGGTACTTTATTCTGTAACAATTAACAAGGTCACATAGTTTTCTCTAACATCCTGATCTTAATATCAAAAAGGGCTAAATTTTATTCCTAGAACAAGGATTTTATTTTTAGATGATATGATCTAAATTTCAATAAAAATATTACTGGAAGTTCTAACATATTTATTCGGGAGGGATGTGGGAGGGGGGTTCTGGAAGGGTAACACATGTATACCCATGGTGGATTCATGGCAATGCATGGCAAAGCCAACATGATAATGTAAAGAAAATAAATAAACAAATAAATGATTTTTTTAAAATAAAAAAAAAGTAAAAGCTAGAATTTATTCAAAAAATGTAAAAGGTCAACATAGTGGGCCTGAGATTGGGCCTACTAGGGGCATGCTTCACCTATCGTGAGACACATCCACTGAAGCTCAGGACTCCATGAAGCATGATTTGAAAACCAAAGTGGTAAACCCTCACTCACAACAGGAAACCTATAATTTGCAAAGGGAGTGGGGACCTATACATCTTTTAACAATTGCCAGGTCGGGAGTGACACGGTTGTCCTAAAAGTCAAAAAGTGGGAAAGACTAAATAGAAATCATCATCCTTGGGCAAGGAAAGAGCCAAAAGAAGTGGAGGCACTTTCAGGAGCACATGGAAATGGTATGAAGATAACTGAGCAGGACAAAACAGAAAAATGCAAAAGGTCACTGTGAAAGAACCACTGGTGAGAACTGAACTTCAACTGAACGGACAAGAGCATCTCTGGATGAGCAGGAAGGCTACCTGAACAGATGGATGAGTGGGGCAGTGTGATAGAAGAGAGGACAGGGTCAACAGGTAAACGATGCTTTCTTTGTTCCCTGGAGGTTCTACAGCTCAGCCATTGCTTTGCTCCCATGGGCTGTTTCATTGACATGGGAAGCTGTAATCCTATAGAAGCACATCTAAATCTGCTTGAAGTCTTTTTTTTTTTTTTAATTGGAAGAAAACTGCTGTACAATGGTGTGTTTTTCTTGAAGTTTTAAAGTAAAATATCACTCAGTAGTCAAAGTTAAAATGAAAAATCTTAAAGGATTGCCACATTTGATACTGGCATACTTTGTCTCAGTGAGGCCAGTCAAACTGATTTATTTCCACTTGTGGGCAGATTTCTGTTTTTTTCAGCCACATTTCAGACCAAGAGTTGGCTCATTCCAGGGCACTTACCCTTTCCCTACCATCTAAATTGTTGTTTTATTTCTAGATATTTTATTTGAGGTAAAAATATTGAGTTGAATTCTCATACAGTGCATACTAAAATATTAAACTTTTACTCTAAAACTATCAATGAACTGGCTTCTCAAAATTGAAAAATATCCAAGCTAAGGATGATGCATCATTGGGGTCTCCCATCTCTCTACCTCTGGGTAGCTTTGATGATAGAGTCATTTAACTGGAATCACCTTTTTGAGGGTAGGGCATCATTAAGATTCCAAAGTGGAATCATAGTCCCTGAAGTGAACAGATGGTAAAAAGTGTTGAAAAGCTTAGAGAAGCTGTCTCTTTCAAGGGTAGCATCTAACGGCAAAGAAATTCAATGACCAAGTGTAAGACCCAGGCCAGAAGGGAGCAATGTGGGGTCAAGAGAGCCCAGTCCTCTGGTCCTTCTTTACTTAATAAGCAACCATCATTGGAGTCCCTAGCCTTTTGAATCTACTAATCTGCTATTGCTTCTCCTCCAAAGCTTAAAAGAGGTAATATTTCCCCCTCTAAATGACATACCTTCCAATATGAAATCAGGAGGCTACCTGGTGGGTATGGACTTTGAACACAAGATTGTAATCTTGACTGATGGTAAGAACCTGAGGTTTGGAGCCTCTTGTCATGTACTTTGATTACACAGTGCTAAGCAGGAAGATTATAGTCCAGACCCATTTAAGTGAAATAGATTATTCCTTTGATCCTTGAATTCTCCAACTGCACAGCAAGAGTGGTTTTACTTTCTATATCCTCTCTAGGAAATACTTTTAGAAATCAAAGGGAACATTAGAGACATGAAAATAATGATACTATTGTACTGAGGAACTAACCAATTGAGTGTGCTTAGATAATAAGATTTCCCAAAGCCTTTGCAAATACAGAATCACTTGCAAATTTTCATAGAGACAAAGATCCTAAACCAAAGCCCACTTTTTTTAAGCAAGACTGGTGAAGCTAAGATAAATAAGAGGAAGAAGAGATAGGCCAAGATGAGAATTTAGGGTGAATCCAGCTCCCTGTGGGCTTCTGAGACAGCACAGGTGGTTAAGAATCCACCTGCCAATGCAGGAGACAGAGATATGGGTTCAGTCCCTGGGTCCAGAAGGTCCTCTGGAGGATGAAATGGAAACCCACTCCAGTATTCTTTCATAGAAAATCTTACGGACAGAGGAGCCTGACAGTGTACAGTCCATGGGATCACAAATGGTCAGACACAACTTAGCAACTGAACAACAACAATATACAGGCCACTTTAACTTTATAGAGGCCCAAAGTCTTCTACAACTGACCATGGTTTAGTAGCATGTAGCAACCAAGCTACATGGTTTAGCAGCATACTTATCTGGACACAGATGCTCCATTCTAAACTATTTATGGGAATTCTCAGGCAGTCCAGTGATTAGAACTCCATGCCCCCACCGACAAGGACCCAGGTTCAGTCCCTGACTGGGAAACTAAGATCCCACAAACTGCAGCATGACCAAAAAATAAATAAATAAAAAATTAAGGAAATGGAATTTATGTGAAGTACCAACATAAGCAATAGCAATTTTGGCACTTAAGAAAGAAATGGATCTAAGGAAATGTGATTAACTCTACAATGAATTATAAAAAATAATGATAATAATAATAGTCAGTGACATTTTGAGGACATGAACTCAGTACAAATAAGTGTCACCATATCCAGTCCCTTCCAAAAACCTTTAAGGTCTTCTGCCCATTTTTTGATCTTGTTTTTTTTTTTTGTTTGTTTCTTTTTTTAATTGAGCTACATTAGCTGTTTGTATTTTGGAAATTAATCCCTTCTCAGGAAGACAAATATCATATAATATCATTTATATGTAGAATCTAATAAAATGATACAGTTAAACTTATTTATAAAATATAAACAGACTCACCAACTTGGAAATTTATGGCTACTAAAGGGGAAATCTGAAGGTGAGGGATAAATTAGGATATTGGGATTAACATATATACACTATCATATATGAAATATATATAGAGAAGAGACTGGAGGGCTATAGTCCAAGGGGTCACAAAGAGTCAGAAACAACTTAGAAAAAACAACTAACTGTCAAAGTTGTTTATGTAAAATAGACAACTATATAAAACAGGCCTACTGTATAACACAAGGAATTCTACTCAGTATTCTGTAAATATCTATATGAGAAAAGAATCTGAAAAAGAATGTATATGTGTGTGTATATACATATATTTACACACACATATAACTGATTCACTTAGCTATACATCCAAAATTAAGCACTGTAAATCAACTATATTCTAATGCAAAATATAATTCAAAAATTTTAAAAACCTTTGAGGTAGATAGCTAATTGTTTCTTTGCCCAAGATAAAGAAATTAAGATGCTAAAAATTAAGCCCAAACTATAATTATTAGAGAGTCACGGTGGGCTCATCTGACCCCCACAGTGCCCATGGTTTCACTCACTCCTCACATAGGCCAAACACACAGGAATTCTTGTGCAACGTGACCCAGGCCTGAATCCAGTTCTAGTAAGGCTTCTCTCTGTGTCTACCTAACTTTCTACTGTGAGTCCGCATGTTTGTCTTCAACAGTTACTACGGGTGACTTTCTTCTGACTCTAGAAATACCCTTCCTGAGGCTAAATGACTGTCAGCAAAGAACTTTGGTGAGAGGATGGCTGCAATTTGTTTCAATTTGTTTTGTTTTATGAAATCATTGATCATTCTGGCCCTTTGTACATGTCACACTACACTAAAGTTCAGAGAATAATAGAAAGATACACTCATTTGCTAAACTTTAGCATTCATCAGTGTGTTTCAAAATAGTAAACTGAAGCATGACTTGTGATAAATAAGAATGAAAGAAAATGCCATTTATGAAAGTTCTTTGCAAATTGTGGAGTGCAGACCAAGTGGATATGAGAGCCCCATTTTAAATCTTGTCATCAATGAGTTAGCAATAGAAGTTAGCATTTTTGAAATCCATCAGTGAGGAAATATCTGGCTGCTACAAAGAGCAGAGTTCACAAGAGTCAGCAAGTCAGCAGTTATTCTACTACATTCATTCATTCATGGATTCGTTTTTCAAATATCTTTGGGCAGATATTGGGCTTGTATTTAAGATCAAAAAAATATATCAAACAAATATTTGACTTAAAAACCTCACAGTAGAGTAAAAGTGACATATATACACCCAATAACAATGCAGCCTCAGAAGCATTATTACAGAAGTAAGTGTAAACACCAGGTTATCTAACAGGGAGTAGAAATATTGAAGGAGATGGATTTTTCACTCATGAATTACTCTGCTATCACTCTTCTTTGGAAATCAAACTATTATATTAAAGACTCTTAAGTCATTTTTTTTTTTTTTTTAATTCTGAGGCATGTTACAAAGACCAGTGTGCCTCTTTGCTTTCCTGCTGGGTTGCACGAGAATGATGGCAAATGATAAGAAAATCACTGATGTTCCCTAGCTGATAGGGGTTTCCTGCTTACTTTTTTAGCCCAGATGCCACATTGGTCTGTGCTTTTTTCCCCCTTAACTGTTTGGATGATTTACTTCTGTTAGGAAATCCAGGGAGAAATCAAGCCATAAACTGAACATTTCTTAAACTACAGCCCCGAGCTGAGACTCTGTGGGGATCCATTCATAATGGATTTTGGCAGGGATTATGAACTGAGATGCTTAGGAGATATACACTTACTAGAAGCCCACAGGTGGTTGCACATCTGGGGAAGGAGAAGATGGGATCAGAAAACTCCAGGGCAGGAGCCAAACTAGAGGAGCAGGGCATCCTAAGTAAACCCAGCCTTGTGAGCAAATCTACCTGCTTTAAAATCATGATGCTGGGCTTCCCAGAATCTCTCAGTGGGAGAGAAACCATATGCCAGTGCAGGAGATATGGGTTTAATCCTTTATATATATATATATATTTTTTTTCTTTACATTATCGTGTTGATTTTGCCATACATTGACATGAATCCACCATGGGTATACATAGGTTCCCCTTCCAGAACCGCCCTCCCACCCTCTCCCGATTCCATCCCTCTGGGTCATCCTGGTGCACCAGCCCTGAGCACCCTGAATCATGCATCAAACCTGGGCTGGCGATTCATTTCACATATGATAATGTACATGTTTCAATGCCATTTTCCCATATCATCCCACCCTTGCCCTCTCCCATAGAGTCCAAAAGACTGTTCTATACATCTGCATCTCTTTTGCTGTCTCGCATGCAGGGTTATCGTTACTATCTTTCTAAATTCCATATATATGCATTAGTATACTGTACTGTTGTTTTTCATTCTGGTTTACTTCACTCTGGATAACAGGCTCCACTTTTGTCCACCTCAGTAGAACTGATTTAAATATATTCTTTGTAATTGCTGAGTAATATTCCATTGTGTATATGTAACACTGCTTTCTTATCCATTCATCTGTTGGTGGACATCTAGGTTGCTTCCATGTCCTGGCTATTGTAAACAATGCAGCGATGAACATTGGGGCACACGTGTGGTTTCCTCAGTGTGTATGCCCAGCAGTGGGATTGCCGGGTCATATGGCAGTTCTATTTCCAGTTTTTTAAGGAATCTCTACACTGTTCTCCATAGTGGCTGTACTAGTTTGCATTCCCACCAACAGTGTAAGAGGGTTCCCTTTTCTCCACAGCCTCTCCAGCATTTATTGCTTGTAGACTTTTGGATGGCAGCCATTCTGACTGGTGTAAAGTGGTACCTCATTGTGGTTTTGATTTGCACATTTCTCTGATAATGAGTGATGTTGAGCATCTTTTCATGTGTTTGTTAGCCATCTGTATGTCTTCTTTGGAGAAATGTCTGTTTAGTTCTTTGGCCCACTTTTTGATTGGGTCATTTATTTTTCTAGAATGGAGCTGCAGGAGTTGCTTGTATATTTTTGAGATTAATTGTTTGTCCGTTGCTTTGTTTGCTATTATTTTCTCCCATTCTGAAGGCTGCCTTTTCACCTCGCTTTTAGTTTCCTTTGTTGTGCAGAAGCTTTTAATTTTAATTAGGTCCCATTTGTTTATTTGTGCTTTTATTTCCAATATTCTGGGAGGTGGGTCATAGAGGATCTTGCTTTGGTTTATGTCAGAGAGTGTTTTGCCTATGTTTTCCTCTAGGAGTCTTATAGTTTCTTGTCTTACATTTAGATCTTTAATCCATTTTGAGTTTATCTTTGTGTATGGTGTTAGAAAGTGTTCTAGTTTCATTCTTTTACAAGTGGCTGTCCAGTTTTCCCAGCACCACTTGTTAAAGAGATTGTCTTTTCTCCATTGTATATTGTTGCCTCCTTTGTCAAAGATAAGTTGTCCATAAATGTGTGGATTTATCTCTGGGCTTTCTATTTTGTTCCATTGATCTATATTTCTGTCTTTTTGCCAGTACCATACTGTCTTGATGACTGTGGCTTTGTAGTATAGCCTAAAGTAATCCAGGAAGATCCAACATGCTGTGAAACAACTAAGCTTGGCACCACAACCACTGAGCCTGTCATCTAAAGCTTGGGATCTGCAACTATTAAGCCCACGTGCTGCAACTACTGAAGTCCACATGCCCTAGAACCTGTGTTGCACAATAAGAGAAGCCATTATAATGAGAAGCATATGCCCTGCAACTAGTGAGTAGCCCCTGTTTGCTGTAACTTCAGAAAAGCCCACACAGCAATAAAGACCCAGCACAGCCAACAATGAATGAATGAATTAAATAAAAATAAATACAATATAAAATAAAATCCTAGTGCTTCCACTTGAATAATAAACTACCAGTAATAATAATAACAATAACAGTAATAGCATAATTAAAATAACAGCAATAACTACTAATAATATGGATAATAGTAATAATAATAACCAAGGCATATGAATAAATATAAAATTTGGTATTATTGTTATTACCACTACTGCTATCATCATCATTATTATTAATATAGAATGAATAAAAAAGTAAATATATATTTACATTTACACTTTTATTGGTATGTGTGTCTGTGTTTAAGCCAAGTCCTCCTAACACCTTTTTTCTTAAACTGTTCCCTCCTTTAGTCATGTGTAGGTGCATCCTTCTCTCTTAGCTGTTGAAATGTATACCTATTCTGAAAGACACTTGCTGATAACAATGGCTAGAGAAGAAAAAAAAAGTGTTATAATTCTCTAATGGCATGAGATGGGATCGAGTCAGGACCTTTCATGTCAGCACTAGAGAAGGGCAGGAAAGAGACTCCACATTGAGAGTATTCGAGTATTGACTCTTCTTCCAACCAATCCCTCATCCATGGGCAGCTTCTCTACCAACTGTTCTATATACAGTTGCCTTTTGACAAAGTTGGGGAGTTCAACTGGCAAAGTAAAAGGAAGGGATACATTCTACTCTTTATCTTAGCTCTTTCATTTCTCAGCAACTCTAGATCTTTGGCAATATAGCACAGATGAATAAGTCCATGACTACAGTTGTCATCCAAAAAAATATAATGGGCTATTCTTAGAAATATGCACTCTCTGAGCCAAGAACGCATTGTTTGCCTGTTCCACAGGAGCTGTCTCAAAATGTGTATATCTTAATAAACTTAGAATGTAGACTATTTAGTGCTTTTTATCTTCAGATACAGATCTTAGGTACAGTTCTGAGACAAGAAAAAAATCTCTCCCGAAATCCTGTTACTTTTTTAATATATTGTTTATCTTCTCTTAGAGACTTAATCCCCTTGACATTTCTGAGACTAACTTTCAGAAGGTGTGTGACCATCAGCTATACTTGGTCCATATATGATTTATACTTGGTGGCAAAATATGGGCTATATAGTAAAATGTCAATGAAACACTGAAATTCATTTTTATTATTGTCAAAAAGAGTTTGATATACCTTTTTACTCATTCATTTGCTTACATATTCTTTTCAATTTTTTATTTTGGAGGATAGTTGATTTACAATGTTGTGTTAGTTTTAGATATAAAAACAAAGTGATTCAGTTATACAGATACATCTTTTTTCCAATTCTTATTCCACGTAGATTATTACAGAGTATGGAGCAGATTTTCCTATGCTACTTATTGAGTATATCCCATTTGGCTTTCTATTTTATACACAGTAGTGCGTGTATGTTAATTCCAACATCCCTTCTACATAAACTCTTTAAGTTCTCCCATGCACTAGACACAAGTTCTAAGCAGGTGTAAGAAGTCACTACTATCATTTAGGAGACAGATAATTTGAGAGTCAAGAGACCACAGGGGAGAGACAGATCTACTAATCCCGGAGAGAAGGAATCAGAGAAAACTTTCTTCCCAGAATCTGGAAACATCATGCTTAACCTTAAAAGATAGAGCAGAAAGGAGTTTAGAGACAAAACTTGCATGACATAACTGTTTGGGAGTTTTGAAAAAGAATCAAAACTCAGTGGGGATAAAGAAAAGAATAGGAGTGGCAGCTATCCAGGTAAGACAGCACAGCATTGCAAGAGTCAATGAAGGAGAAAGCATCAAGAACCAGAAGGAAGATTAATAGCATCAAGTGTCATAAAAAGCCAAGGAGGATGAGAAATGATCCTGGGGATGGAGGATGCATTTAAAAAGCTGCACGTGACCTTTGAGGGGGCAGTTACTAGTAAAGGTAGAAGGAGAAAGTTAAATTGCAGCGGGTAAAAAACTAGTGAGTGGCCAGAGAGGAAGCAAAACCTTTTTTCTGGTTTCTGTTTTCGTTCTTCTGTTGAAGTGTAGTTGATTTACAATGTTGTGTTAATTTCTGTTATACAGCAAACTGATCCAGTTACATATATATACACATTATTGCTTTAATATTCTTTTCCTTTATGGTTTATCATGGGATATTGAATATAATTCTCTGTGCTATTCAGTAGGACATATGTTATTATAGAAATCAAGCATTTTTTAAAGTTTCTGTAAGGAGTTTGGCAGGGCGAGAAGGAAGGGGGTAGTAATGGTGATAACCCTTTTTTACCTCAAACACTGAGGAGACAGGACATGTTTGAAAGCAGAAATAGAGGGGCAAGTGCTGATAAAGAGATAAAAGTAAATTAAAGGAATGAAGTCCTTGAAGGAACACGAAGGTGTGAGATTCAATGTGAGCAGTCATGTCAAGAAGCAGTGATTCAAATTACCAAAAGGAAACAAAATCATGTTTTATTCCTCGTATTGAAAATTAGAATTGATTGACATAATTCTTTGTCTTCTCAAAACACACCCTCAATGCTACCTTGCCACTGAAGATATTGACTTCCAGAGAAGAAATTCTTTCTTATTTTCATTCATTTATAATAGCTCTCAATTAAAATGTGAGTGATTAATAAAGATCAGTAAGCCCTTAGAAGCAACAGGTATAAGGTCAGAAATAAATAGTGGCAATAAAACATTGGTTTACGTCCAGGTTTACCACAACACTGTTTCCTCTGGCTCAGAATTTCCAGTTCCAATATGGATGGGGAGAGGTTAAGTATTCACACAGGCACCAAGGGAAAAGGGGGGATATAATTACCTGAAAACATTTTTCTCTTTTCCAAAGGCTATAATTGAGCTTTCAGCAGGTTTCACTTCATAGAGCTTAGTAAAAGGAAACATGAATGAAAAATAGGTCCAAAGTAGTCTCTCCCATAGAAAAATTTGTAAGGGGAAAAAAAACAAGAAAAAAGTGTTTCTACCAGTAATGACAGATCAGAGATATCTTTACACTGGCCCCTCAACTCCATGATGTATTCTGTTGTTTTGAGGCAAGAAGCATGGAGATAAGACAAATGTGTAATTACTTCTTGACCCACTCTTCCTAGTTTTCCATTTTCATGAGATGCCACAATTCATTATTTGCCTTGATATATACAGAAGGATGGGGACGCTTCGTTGATATTCATTTATTCAGCAATCTGTAATCTATATTTAATGGAGTACCAGACTGTGGCATAATAAACCGTTTAGAAAGATAGCTGCTGCACACAGGGGTTATTGCTTGCATAACCTGTACTTATTTTTCATTACAAAACTAAAAGAGCTAAACATAATTCATACCAGTAAATGAAGTTAACATTTAATGGCTTGAGAAATGATAGTATGAGCTTGTACTATGTCAGGCACTGAGTGGCTGTAAAATAAAGAAAGGAGTCCCCCCAAAATTGCTAAATAAAGAGCCATTTTTTAGTGCACTGTGAAATATGGATGCCAAAGAAAAGGATGAGATTCCAATTCATCAGGTACTAAGTAACTGGCCAGACTTGAGTTTAAGGGAACTATTTCCCCCTCAGGGCAACCTCTATATGGGAGCCTGTCATGAGCTCAAAATCTGTTAGGGTCTTCCTGCTAACTAAGAGCTTAGGACACTTCATCATGAACACACCTACTGAATATGCACCAGGCATGGAAACTAAAGTCACCAGGAGTCTGTGATGTAAATCTATGTTGGCCTTGAAGCACCAGCTTCATCAGATGCCAATGTCATGGCTTTACAAATGCTGCCTTGTGGAGCAGGGCAAGTCTGGCATAATCTTTTATGAGTTTGTAGCAAAATGAAAATCACAAAGTCAAAATTATAAGTTTTTCAGAGAGTTAAATGTATTCAATATAAAAAACTTTAAATTATTCTGAAATTGTGTTTTTCCAGGCTTGTTCTAAGTCATTGTTTGTATTATGAAATTATAATGAATAGGTGGTAAGGGTGATTGTCTTTTTTATGTTATGATACCAAGAATCAAAATTGGCTACCCAGTGTCAGTTCTCAAGAAATCCAAAATTCTTTGTGAAATTATAATGAATAGGTGGTAAGGATGATTGTCTTTTTTATGTTATGATACCAAGACTCAAAATTGGCCACCCAGTGTCAGTTCTTGAGAAATCCAAAATTCTTGGAATCATGCTTTTATATTTCTCATTCCCAAAAGGTGATATAGGTTATCCCGTATGTAGAAACCATCTCAGTATTCATAGAAATTGTTTCAAATTATACTTTATTTAACCTATGCTCAACTCCACTGATGAGGTGCCATTTTTTCTACCTTCTGTTCCCAGTGTTTCTCCATTTATAAAAATTTGGCTGATAGGAAAATATTTACACATTTTATGATGCCTCATTTTCACCACACATGAGTAATTTAGTTTGACATAGTATATCAATAAAGTGTGTTATTATACTGCCTATTATAGTTTTAGGAAGATAGGAAAAATAACAGCAAATAAATCACTGGTTTTATTTCCATAATAGCATTTCTTTCTTATCTTGTGGCTCAGAAAGTAGAAGCACATGTTTGATTGAGACTTGGGTTATGCCACTATCAGACATCTGCAACAATGGAAATATCCACAACTACAAATGAACAAAGACCACCAATAGTCCTCAAAAAGAAGATTTCAGATACATTTATTCATTTTCAATCCATTTTTATTTGTTCTTATATATAATCACAACCCTTCATGACACTGTTTGAGTATGAAAGATAATTTATATTAGTTTTGAAGGTAAAGAGAACAATGCTACAAGTTGTACAATGACTTTTACAAAGAAGATCAGTATAAAGACTGTTGGATGAAGATACACAGATCAGAGTCTGGTTTATGGCAGGCCAACTCAACAAAGGACCAAGTCTGTAAATTAAACACAAAGATCACAAAGGAAGAATTAGTACATGGTCAAACTGTGCTGAGGTACTTGGGTCTCAATGTAGTTTTGCTGTCAAAACTGGATGTTATTTTTATCCTTATTATGATTGACAGATCATACACAACTTCCATATTTTGTGTCAAGTTGTTGTAGGAATATTGTTATTTGTGTGGGACAGGAGAAGGATTAAGAAGCATCTAATAAGGTCTCCAGATTAGGAGTCTAGAATATGAGATACCCTGCTATATGTGCTTTGAACACTGAGCAACCCAACTCAAACTCTTTGAACATGCAGGTCACCTTGTAACTAACATCAATGAAATTTTGGTTTGAATTGAGTAATCAAGACCATCATCATCACCATTATAACCACCATCACCATCATCACCATAACAAGCACCATGATCATGATCACCATCGTCAACTCCTTACAACTGTCATCATGATTGTAATTAAAACGTTTTGAGTTTTCCCTATGCAGCAACCATCTTGCTATATGCCTTACAACTATTATTTTATTTCATCTTCACAAAACCTTATAAGCTATTTGCCATTATTTTTTTCCACTTTACAAAGAGAGAAAGAGACCAAGAAAAAGAAAGCTTAAATGGCATGCCCAAGGACAGAGAGAATAATAGAGTTGATATTGGAATCCAGATTTGTCTGACCCTAAAGTCTATTCTATTGTTCTCTACCTTATTCCCTTGGTCATTAAAGTTCCCTTCAATTTGTGGAAAGAGCACTGGTATAAATGGCCATGGTCAAACTTAATTTCCTTTCACTTCTGTTGGAAATACATAATAATAGGTAAGTATATGTAATATATCTGGAGAAGGAAATAGCAATCTCTTACCTAGAAAATCCTATGAACAGAGGAGCCTGGTGGGCTACAGTCCATGGGATCACAAAGAGCCGGACACAACTGAGCATCTGACCATGCATAAACCACATAAATAACCCTGAATATGGTTACTCAACTCTAGTTTGCCTTCTCAAAGGGCCACTATTCTCATCAGAATACTCCACTTTTGTTCTACTCATATATCTCTTGACTCCTCCTTGGAAAGAAGCATTGAATCAATTCAATTCCTTATAGTTTCTGCTGTAAAAAATGTCTTTTGATAGACTTCAGTATCAATAATATTTTGAAAAATCAATAAATATTTGTTGTTTACCTGATAAGTTCTTTGGCTGAAAGAAACATTAGGTCCAGTTTACTGTAACAAGTCAAATGTCAGAGAGGCTAAGTAACTTGCCTTAATTTATAAAATGGATGGTAGAAGCATATGAACTTAACACTAATCCCTCTAATTAGTGCCATCTTCTGCCTATAGTATTACTGGCAAAGGGAAATATGTTATTCACTAGACATCTTCAGTATGGGTAATCTGTAGAAAGTAGGTGGCTTCTTTTGGTTATATCTGAAAATCATAACTAAACTAAGTCCTAGCTGCACCATGCATGAGGAGGAGGGAAAACAGAACAACCCCTTTTCCAAAATAAAGACAAAAATTAAACTAACATATGTAAAAAACCTTCCTGGGTGTCAGACTTGTCCATACAAAATCCCTGGATTTTGTCCCTCTGCCTTGGTCTTCATGTTAATGCTTCATCCCCATCCTGATTTGCATTAGAAATTGTATAATCTCTAATTGTATAAGCTCAACTTTTTGTTATTCTGATCCACTTTCTATCACCCTTCTGGTTTTAAAAGCTTCACTTGAGCAATTTCTGTTTTTGAAACTGGAGAGAAGTAGAATAGAACACATTTTCCATCCATTCTGTTAGTGAATTAGTGATCAAATGTCACCCACAAACAGGATGGTTAATGATTTTCTTTGAGCTGAAACAAAAGTTGATCACTGGAAAATGGAAACAATGTTCTTTTACTCCCTGCTTTGAATGTGATACAGGGTTTACTGAGAACTCTAGTTAAAATTCAGCAACACAATTATCACAAATACTGCACAAAGCTAATCTTCAAGTCTAGACAATGAGAAATTCAGAAAGTAATGACTAAATGAATAGTATCTATAACCTGAGAGGAAGGGACTGTCTTATCTCCAGTACTGATATTTATTTTTAATATACAGAGGTTTACTTAATGTTCAGATATAAATGAGAACACAGGCACTCATAACTGAATTGATTTAGAAATAGCATAATGAAGGTCAGAGAAAACATATTTAATTCTTTACTTGGGTAAAGGCAATTCACATAATTTTAGTTATATAGTTAGAGACAGGACTTAGAATAGGAGATGGTAGCCAAGCCCTATGGAGTTGGACTACAGAAAGTTCATTTTTTTTTTTTAAATCAAGGTTGGAACTTATTGGGGTTGTGTGGGGCTGCAGTTGTGGACATCTGTCTGTAAATGTGAACAGCTGGGAGGGTGGAGAGAAGAAGAGGAAAGAAATATGGCTGGTGAACAGGCTTGATGCTTATAAATGCATCTCTTGGGAGCAGGGCAAGTAAAAGGACAACTTACAAAATCTTTCCATATACATATGGTTAATTAGCACTTATTGAATGATGATATGGAGGTCTAGCCTATGTTTTTTGAAAAAAAGAAAATATGAAATAAGTAAGTATCTGTAATGAATAAAGGATACCAAACATTTGTTACTATCATGGAGAAATCATCTATTTCAGGTCTCTCATGTGAGTGAAGATAGGATGAGTATTTTATACTGCCATTTCTTCAATCTAGTGTAAGAGTGCTCTGGATCACAGGATGACTAGTTAAGAACCTCTGAGATAGAACAAATAACTACAAATATGGAAGGGAGAGGGAGGTCTTCCAGGCAGCCAGAGTTCCCTCTACCCTGTGGCGTTGCACATAGGAGGGCAGCTCCATCTGGGTGTTTCCTTTGTGCACACTTTACTTTTATAGCAGCTGGAGTGTGTTTGGCCTATTTCTCTGCAGGAAGAAGTGTGAGTTCCCACTCAGCAGCAACTAGTTAATTGAAAAACATACAATGTCAGAAGACAGAATAAAGAAAAGAGCAAAGACAGGCAAAATTTTAGCCATAATGGCAGGAATGCCTTGTGAAGCAAGGGATTTTGATGACTCAGATTGTGAGGGAGACATCGATAACTGACGAGATGAAAGGCACAATGGGGTTAGTCTGACAGGGTCCTAGGAAGAAGGTGGTCCTAACTCAGTTTAGGACCTCTCTGCAGCAAGCTTGGGAGGCTACCTAGTGAGGGCGTACATGCGTGTGGTGAAACAGGGAGTGTTTTAGATCTCAGAGAAGAAAGCATCAGTGGGCTTGCAAAAGCTTCCTTAAGGGGTTAAGGATTGACAATGACTCCCTAGTAAGATAGGATTGAGGCTAAAAATGTGTACCCCAATTTTTACCTTTGAAATTTTTAACATGTGTGTGTGTGTTAACATATGTGTGTACACACATATATATATACATATGATTCTATACATTGATGTGATCTAATTTTTTGCCCAAATTGTTTTTCTCAATTTTTAAAGTAAAAATCTATGTCAGAGTTAATCTCTAGTGAAAAAAAAAAAAGATATAGATTACAACTCATTGAATCACCTCATGGTTCAAAATTTTGGAGACTGGTCGCAAGTTAAATGGGACCATGGCTGCTGGAAACAGAGAGTGATGTCTGACAACTGAGGGAAGAAAAGAAAAAGAGGTGTAAAGTAGAGGTAAAAACCTCAAAGGCATAGCTTGCTGCTGATCATTTAGTGAATGGATAAATAGCCATGTAGTTCAATAAGAGCTCTTTTTCTTAGAGGATAGTTAGAAGACTATCTCCTAACTAAGATTAAGTGAATAAATGCATTACTATACAGCATTTTTTATCTTTTTCTGACTTGAAATCTAGAAAAAATAGTAGAGATGAAGCTACTTGCAAGCAGAAATAGAAATATAGAGGTATGGACAACTAGAAGGAAAGGAGTAGGGGATAAATTGGCAGATTGGGACTGACGTATACACACTCCCATATATAAAATAGGTAACTAAGGAGAACGTACTGTACAGCATGACAGAAAAAATAAGAAGACACAGTCTGTAGGACATATACTAAATTTACCTTAAAAATGCATTTCAGTATACAGTAGATACAAACAAATACTGTTTGATTCTATTTATATGAGGTACCTAGAATAGTCAAACTCATAGAGTCAGAAAGTGTATTGGTAGATGCCAAGGGCTGTAGGGCAAGGGTGGAGGGGAGAGGGGAAGGGGACTTAGTGTTTAATGGGAACAGAGTTTCAGTTTAAGAAAGTGAATAATTCTAGAGATAGGTGATGGTGAGTGTTGCACAACAATGTGAATGTGAGTGAGCGAGTCTGCTCAGTTGTGTCCGACTCTCTGCTTACCAGGCTCCTTTGTCTATGGGAATTTCTAGGCAAGAAAACTGGAGTGGGTTGCCATTTCCTTCTCCAGAAGATCTTCCCGATCCAGGGGTTAAACCCAGGTCTCCTGCATTGTAGGCAGACGCTTTACTGTCTGAGCCACCAGGCAGGTCCATTGAACTGTGCAGTTAAATATGGTTAAGATTGTATATTTTATATTATGTAACTTTTACCACAATAAAAAAATTGAATTAAGACTAAGTTAATTAATATTAAGGTGGTTTGTGTTAAGAATGCTGAGGGTGTCAGGGAGACTGGTTCAAGAGGGCACATTAGAAGGATGTGTACACATCTGTGACAGCCCTGAATTTGCAACTAGCTGTTGAACAACTATAGATAGGAGGATTCTTGAACTTACCAAAACAAAAAAAAGACACCATATATCCAAAGACAAAAGAGAAACTGCAATGAGATGGCAGAAAGGGCACAATTACAATAAAATCAAATCCAATAGTTCCTGGGTGGGCAGCCCACAGAAAGGAGGATAATAATATCCGAGGAAGTTCTCCCACTGTTGTGAAGGTTCTGAGCCCCAAGTCAGGCTTCTCAGTCTAGGGATCCAGCAAAGGGACTGACTAGGTATCACCAGTGAATCTGACTTTGAAGGCCACTTGTCTTTGATTGCAGACTTTCATAGGACTGGGGAAAACAGAGACTGTACTTTTGGAAGGGACAAACAAAATGTTGTGTGCCCCAGGATCTAGGGACAATCAGCAGTGATATCACAGGAGAGTGAATGAGACCTACTGGTTAGAGTTGGAGGGTCCCTTGCAGAGGCATGGGATGGCAATGGTTCACCATGGGGATGGGGGCACTGGCAACAGAAGTCCTGGGAAGTGTGTCTTAGTGTGAATCCTGTTGAAAGTCAATATTAGCCCTACCATAGAGCCTATACACACCAGGATTGGGTTACCTTAGGCCAAAGAACTAATAGCGATGGAGTGCAGCCCCACCTATCAGCAATCAAATTGAGGTTTTACTGAGTATAACCCTGCCCGCCAGAGCAAGATGTAGTTTTTCCTATTGCCAGTGCCTCTCATCAAGAAGCTTGCACAATCATTTTATCTTCATTCAGAAGGGGACAAACAGAAGAAACAAGAACTACAATGCCACAGCTGCCAGAAGGAAAACCATAACCACAGAAAGTTAATCAAAATGAAAATGCAGAGATTTATGTCCCAGATGAAAGAATAAGATAAAATGCCAGAAAAACAATAAAATGAAGAGGAAATAGACAACATTAGAGAAAAAGAGTTCAGAATAATGATGGTGAAGATGATCCTGGATCCTAGGAAAAAAATGGAGACGACGCAAATAATGTTGACCAAATACTGAGAAGAACTATAGAACGCACAGAGATGAGAAATATACTCAAAGTAATCAACAGCAGAGTAACAGAGGCAGAAGAATGAATAACTGATTAGAAGACAGAATGGTGGAAATCACTGCTGCAAAACAATAGAGAAAAAAGAATAAAAGAAAATTAAGACAACCCCAGAGACCTCAAATTGATTATATTCTTTGCAGCCAAAGATGGAAAAGCTCTATACAATTACCAAAAACAAGACTGGGGGTGAGAGAGTTCCAGAAAAAAACATCTATTTCTGCTTTATTGACTATGCCAAAGCCTTTGACTGTGTGGATCACAATAAACTGGAAAATTCTGAAAGAGATGGGAATACCAGACCACCTGATCTGTCTCTTGAGAAACCTGTATACAGGTCAGGAAGCAGCAGTTAAAATAGGACATGGAACAACAGACTGATTCCAAATAGGAAAAGGAGTACATCGATGCTGTATATTGTCACCCTGCTTATTTAACTTATATGCAGAGTACATCATGAGAAACACTGGGCTGGAAGAAGCACACGCTGGAATCAAGATTTACAGGAGAAATATAAATAACCTCAGATATGTAGATGATACAAGCTTATGGCAGAAAGTGAAGAACTACAGAGCCTCTTGCTGAAAGTGAAAGAGGAGAGTGAAAAAGTTGGCTTAAAGTTCAGCTTTCAGAAAACTAAGATTATGGCCTCTGGTCCCATCACTTCATGGCAAATAGATGGGGAAACAGTGTAAACAGTGGCTGACTTTATTTTGGGGGGCTTCAAAATCACTGCAGATGGTGATTACAGCCATGAAATTAAAATGAACTCACTCCTTGGAAGGAAAGTTATGACCAACCTAGACAGTATATTGAAAAGCAGAGACGTTACTTTGTCAACAAAGGTCTGTCTAATCAAGGCTATGGTTTTTGTATGGATGTGAGAGTTGGACAGTGAATAAGGCTGAGCACTGAAGAATCGATGCTTTTGAACTGTGGTGTTGGAGAAGACTCCTGAGGGTCCCTTGGACTGCAAGGAGATCCAACCAGTCCATCCTAAAGGAGATCATTCCTGGGGTGTTCATTGGAAGGACTGATGTTCAGGCTGAAACTCCAATATTTTGGCCACCTGATGCAAAGTGCTGACTCATTTGAAAAGACCCTGATGCTGGGCATGATTGGGGGCAGGAAGAGAAGAGGACGACAGAGGATGAGATGGTTGGATAGCATCACTGACTCGATGGCCATGTGTTTGGGTGGACTCCGGGAGTTGGTGATGGACTTGGTGGCCTGGCGTGCTGTGGTTCATGGAGTCAGACACATCTAAGCAACTGAACTGAACTGATCCCACTTAGGAGCATATCAGGGCTTCCCTGATGGCTCAGCAGGTAACAAATCCACCTGCAATTCAGGAGACCCCAGTTCAATTCCTGAGTTGGGAAGATCCCCTTGAAGAGTGCATGGCAACCCACACCAGTATGCTTGCCTGGAGAATCCCCATGGACAGAGTAATGTGGTGGGCTACTGTCCATGGGGTCACAAGAGTCTGACGTGACTGAGCCACTAAGCACTGCACAGCCCAGGAACACATCAAAATGTAAGGTATATGTGAACAACCATAAAGGTAAAAATCAACAGTAACACGATAATAGTGGGGGATCTTAACATCTCATTTTCATTGATTGACAGACCATCCAGAATCTGGACATAAAATTAATAAGGACATACAGGCCTTAAATGACACTTCAGACCAGATGGAATTAACTGATATTTATAGAATATTTCATCCAAAAACAGACTACACGTTTTCAAGTGCACAGGGAACTTTCTCCAGAATTGGCAACATGCTAGGACACAAGGTGAGACTTGATACATTTAAGAAAAATGAAATCATATCAAGAATCATTTCTGTTCACAAAATCATGATATTAGAAGCAAACTACAAGAAAATACTGTTAAAAATACAAATACATGGCAGCTAAATAATATGCTAATAAACAAGCAATGGGTCACTACAAAAATCATAGATGATATTTTAAAAAAAATAAATAACAAAACTAGAGACAAATGAAAATAAAAGTACCATGATCCAAAACCGTTGGTATGAAGCAAATGCAGTGCAAAGAGGGAAGCTTAAATCAATATAATTTTACCTCAAGAAACAAGAAAAATTTAAATAAACAACCTAATCTTACATATAAAACAGCTAGAGAAAGAAAAGCAAACAGATCCTAAAGTTACTGGAAGAAAATAATTTATAAGTATCAGAACAGAAATAAATGAAATAGAGACAAAGCAAACAATTGCAGAGGTAAACGAAACTAAAAGCTGGTTCTTTGAAAAGATACACAAAATTGACAAACTTTTAGCCAGACTCATCAAGAAACAATGGGAGAGGACTCAAATCAATAAAATTAGAAATAAAGGAGAAGTTACAACTGACATCACAGAAATGCAAAGAATCATAATAGACTACTCTGAGCAACTGAATGCAATTAAAATGGACTACTCTGAGAAACTGTATGCAACTAAAACGGCCAAGTTTGAAGAAATGGACAAATTCTTAGAAACAGAGTCTCCAAAGATTGAGATAGGAATAAATAGAAAATATGAACAAACCAATCACAAGCACTGAAATTGAAACTGTGATTTAAAAACCCCCAACAAATAGAAGTCCAAGACCTAATGGTTTCATGGTCAAATTCTATCAAACATTTAGAAAAGAGTTAAGAGCTATTCATCTGAAACTGTTCCAAAAAACTTCCAGAGCAAGGA
This sequence comes from Antilocapra americana, assembly GCA_007570785.1. NCBI lineage: Eukaryota > Metazoa > Chordata > Mammalia > Artiodactyla > Antilocapridae > Antilocapra > Antilocapra americana. The sequence continues at coordinate 50,886,102 of ML660197.1, read as the reverse complement.
AAACACAAACTCATTGTATGAAGTTGTCAGCACTCTAATACCAAAACCAGACAAAGATACTAAACACACACACACAGTAGAATTACAGGCCTATATCACAGATGAACACTGATGCAAAAATCCTCAAGAAAATACTAGCCATCTGAATCCAACAATATATTTAAAAGATCATACACCATCATCTAGTGGGATTCACCACAGGAATGCAAGGATTTAGCAATATCCACAAATTAATCAATGCAATATACCACATCAATAAATTGAAGAATAAAAAAATATATAATCATCTCAATAGATGCTTAAAAAGCTTGTGACAAAGGTTAGCATCCATTTATATGAAAGTTCTCAGAAACTGGGCATGGAGGAAATATACCTCAACATAACAAAGGCCATAAATGTCAAATCTACAGCTAACATCATACTCATTGGTGAAAAGCTGAATGTATTTCCTCTAAGATCAGGAAAAAAGGCAAGGATGTCCCTTCTCACCCCTGCTATTCAACACAGTTCTGTAAGTCCTAGCAACAGCAATCAGAGAAGAAAAAGAAGTAAAGTGAATCTAAATTGGAAAAGAAGAAGTTAAACTGTCACTGTTTACAGATGACATGATATACTACAAAGATCCTAAATATGCTACAGAATATTACAACTCAACAATGAATTTGGTAAAGTCGCAAGTTACAAAATTAATACACAGTAATCTGTTGCATTTTTATACACTAACCAACAAAGGTCAGAAAGAAAAATTCAATAAGCATCTACATTTACCATTGCATCAAAAAGAATAAAATACCTAAGGATAAGCCTACCTAAGGCGACAAAAAAACCTGTACTCTGAAAAGTATGACATTGAACAAAAAAATTGAAGAAGACACAGATGAAATACCATGTACATGGATTGGAAGAATCAGTGTTGAAAAAAATGACTATTCTTCCCAAGGCAATATACAAGTTTAATGCAATCTGTATCAAATTACTAGCAAATTACCAATGGGTTCTGTAAAGACCTAGAACAAAAAAAAAAATCTTAAAATTTGTATGGAGACACACAAGACCCTAAATAGCCAAAGCAACCTTGAGAAAGGAAAAATGCAGCTGGAAGAATCAGGATCTTTGACTTCAGAATATACGACAAAGCTACAGTCATCAAAAGAGTATGGTACTGATGCAAAAATATATAGTTCAAAGAAATAGGATAGAAAATCCAGAAATATACCCACACACCCATTGTCAATTAATCCATGTCAAAGGAGGCAAGACTTCACAATGTTGGAAAAGAAGTCTCTTCAACAAATAGTGCCTGGAAAATGGTACAATTACATGTAAAACTATTAAATTAGATTATTATTTAAAACCACACACCAAAATAAGTCCAAGATAGATTAAAGACCTGAATGTGGGACAAGACACTATAAAACTTCCATAGGAAAGCATTGGCAGAACACCTTCTGTCAGCATTATTTATTTATTTTTTTGATCCATCTCTCAGAACAATGAAAATAAACTAATGAGTGCCAGGGTCCAGCCTCGGCGGGTCCGGGGGTCTTGAGGGATGAGTGGAGTCCGCGGAAGAACTGAGCTGAGTAGATATGTGGTGATGGAGCAGTCTCTCAGTTTATTGTTGTTGGTTTACAGTTTTATAGCCAAAAGACAGCCCCATTACATCATTACATCACCTATCATTCTATACAATTTTTTTTGTTTTCTACCTTCCATAGCAACCTTATCATAGAGCTCATTCCCCAAACTATCATGAAACATTCCCCTTGCAGAAGTCAGATTTCTATGTAATTAGATTTAACAATAGTATGTTTACCATTTGAATGTCTTCAGTATACTTCATTCAATCATGATAAGTACATCAATCTAAGTAGAAAGGTTACATTTCTCTTATCAGGTACAACTATGTAGAAGCTAGAGGGAAGGGCTAAAGCTTGAAACTGTTTTATTCTAGTAACCTACTCTGGTTCTTACAAGGAAAGAGGAAAGAGGACAAAGAGACAGTTTGGAAAGAGGAAAGAGGACAAAGAGACAGTTTAGAAAGAGGAAAGAGGACTAAGAGACAGTCTAGCAGCACTCTTTTAGCAATAAAACCCTATTAACCTTATAACTACTATAATGAATTCCTATGTCTACATTATCCTAAAGCAATCAATATTTCCAACTATGCTGGCCACAATTATGAGCATTCCTAAGTCCCATTCCTGCCTGGTTTCTTCAAAGAAGAGAGCCTCCTCAGGGGAGTGGTCAGGGGAGTGGGAAGTGGAAAGGTGACTCAAATATGAGCCCTTCTGGTGGTGGCCTTGCCATGACCCCCAGAGAACTCTTGGTAAACTCCCCAGTAAGGAGTAGTAATCTATTTAAATGTCCCTTTCATTCCTCCTTAGCCCCCGGGGAAGGCGATCCACCTTTCCAGATCCTCTGGTCAATAAGGTCTGGGGGGATTATCTCAGGACAAATTCTTTCCAACTGGGACTGACCTACTGAGATGAGCCAATGTTCTGAGCATGGACAAAACTCCCAAGAAAAATACCAGGGGGTGCCTAGCCCGAGATGCCCTGATAAAGAAATTCAGCTTTGCAATTTCTTTCTTAGTCTCGTGACCTGGTCATCCGAGCAAGGGGGCATCCTGATGGCTCCCAGCATCACCGGGGGGGAGGGCGGCTAGTCCAGGATGCCCCATAAAGAAAGTCAGCCTTGCAATTTCTTTCTTAGTCTCGTGACCTTGTCATCCGAGCAAGGGGGCATCCTGTTGGCTCCCAGCAAATGAGATCTAATTAAACTCAAAAGCTTTTTCACAGCAACAACAAAAAAATAATAAAACAGTAAGACAACCCACAGATTGAGAGACAATATTTGTAGATGATAAGACCAACAAGGAGTTAGTCTCCAAAATTTACAAACAGCCCATGAAGCTTAACTGTATCAAAGGAAGCAACATAATCTACAATAAGATTTTACTACACACCAACCAGAATGGTTATCCTGAAAAAAATCCACAAACAATAAATACTGGAGAGAGTGTGGAGAGGAAGGAACCCTCCTACAGTGTTGATGGGAATTTAAAGTGGTACAGCCACTAGGAAGAACAGTAATGGAGGCTCTTTCAGTTCAGCTCAGTCACTCAGTTGTGTCCGACTCTTTGTGACCCCTTAGACTGCAGCACGCCAGGCCTCCTTGTCCATCACCAACTCCCAGAGTTTACTCAAATTCATGTCCATTGAGTTGGTGATGCCATCCAGCCATCTCATCCTCTGTAGTCCCTTTCTTCCTCCTGCCCTCAATCTTTCCCAGCATCAGGGTAAGTCTTTTCAAATGAGTCAGCTCTTCGCATCAAGTGACCAAAGCATCAGAGTTTCAGCTTCAACATCAGTCCTCCCAATGAATAATCAGGACTAATTTCCTTTAGGATGGACTGGTTGGATCTCCTTGCTGTCCAAGGGACTCTCAAGAGTCTTCTCCAACACCACAGTTTAAAAACATCAATTCTTCAGCACACAGCTTTCTTTATAGTATAACTCTCACATGCATACATGGCTACTGGAAAAACCATAGCCTTGACTAGATGGACCTTTGTTGGCAAAGTAACATCTCTGTTTTTTAATATGCTGTCTAGGTTGGTCAGAACTTTTCTTCCAAGGAGTAAGCATCTTTTAATTTCATGGCTGCAATCACCATCTGCAGTGATTTTGGAGGCCAGAAAAATAAATTCAGCCACTGTTTCCACTGTTTCCCCATCTATCTGCCACGAAGTGATGGGACCAGATGCCATGATCTTAGTTTTCTGAATTTTGAGCTTTCAGCCAACTTTTTAACTCTCCTCTTTCATTTTCATCAAGAGGCTCTTTTGTTCTTCACTTTCTGCCATAAGGGTGGTGTCATCTACATATCTGAGGTTATTGGTATTTCTCCCAGCAATCTCTGTGCAATCGCAATCCTGGGCATATATTTGGAGAAAAACATGATCCAAAAGGATACATGCACTCCAATGTTCATTGCAACACAGATCACAATAGCCTAGACATGGAAGCAACCTAAATATCCATCAACAGAGGAACGGATAAAGAACTAGTATGCATATACTATTGAATAATACTTCGCCAGTAAAAAGAATGAAAAGTAATATCATTAACATCAATATGGATGGACATAAAGATTGTCATACTGAGTGAAGTAGATGAGACAGAGAAGAGGAAATATTATGTGATAGTCCTTATATGTGAAATTTAAAAAGAAATGATACAAATGAGTTTACTTAAAAATAGAAAGAGACTCATAGAGAACAAATTTATGGTTGCTTGGGTGAAAAGATGAGGGGAAGGAATAGTTAGGGAGTTTGGAATGGACATGTACACACTGCTGTATTTAAAATGGATAACCAACAAAGACCAACTGTATAGCACAGGGAAGAAATCTTTCCTTTCTACCAACATTTCTAAATATGTAACTGATTTTGTTAAGTGGAAAGCAGCAGGACCCCCATTTGATGATACCCTGTTGATGCCTTGACACTATAACTGAGGAACAGAATGAGCTGTAGTTTTCGGATTTGTGGGGCTTGAAAACTGACCTTGTCTCCTTCTCCAGTCATAATGTGATCTGAGGAAAAATCTTTTGCTACATTTCTGCCATAATCTTACCAATTAAGGCCAACTCCCTCCCTCAGATGGACTATTGAAATGGCTTTTTACCCTTTCTCTCAGCTCCTACTTCTGGCCCCTTGAATTATAGTGAGGATAACATGTACCACCAAATCTATATTTTTCATAGTAGGGGTTAACATTAGTAATTGCTCCACAATAAAAGTCATTAGGGCTTCTCAGGTGGTGCTAGTGGCAAAAAAATAAAAAAAAACTGCCTGCCAATGCAGGAGACTTAAGAGATGCAGGTTCAATCCATGGGTCAGGAAAGGCATGGCAACCCACACCAGTATTTTTACTGGAGAATCCCATGGACAGGGGGAGTCTAGTGAGCTATAGTCCATAGCGTTGCAAAGAATCAGACACAACTGAGTCAACTTACCAAGCACGCGTGTATGCAATAGTCATAAGGGCTTCCCAGGTGGCTCAGTGGTAAAGAATCTGCCTGCCAATGCAGGAGACACAAGAGTTACAGATTCGATCCCTAGGTGGAGAAGATCCCCTGGAGTAGGAAATGGCAACTCACTCCAGTATTCTTGCCTGGAAAATTATATGGACAAAGGAGCCTGGTGGGCTACAGTCCTTGGAATTACAAATAGTGGACATGACTGAATATGCACTAGTGTATGCTTGTAACAGTCATAAATTGGACCCCTCTCAGACATACTAAGAGACATGTCACCCTGCTTTATCTATTATTCTTCTATCAGGAAGAGTGAAATTTTTGATTCTAAGTAAGATCTCATCAATCTCCTTCTTGAAGTGCTCCCATGGCCTCTCATTCCACGAAGAATAAACTAAAAATTCCATACTAGGACTTATAGGATTCTTTCTCAGGTCTCATCCCACTTTGCTCCATGTCCTCCAGCCTCTCCCTCATTTTGCTATGAGTACCCAGTAAAGCTTTATTTTTCTTAAAGTATTCAGCTTGGTTGCCTCCTGAGGCTTCTGCTGGTACTTCTCACTGTGTCTGCAAAACTCTTCCTCTGCCCCTTTGCACAGTTGACTTCATAGTCTTCAAATGTGCTCACACAAAAGCTTCTCTAAGAAGTTTTTGTTGATTATTCTATCACAAATATGTGTCTATCCTTTTACTCTTGTACTGTTAACCTAATCAATTACCTTCATGGGATTCAGCCTCATCTAAATATTTATTTCCATTTTTATTACCTTACTCTCCCTTCTATAATACAAGCTTTTGCCTGTAGAAGCTTGCTGTGTCTTCAGTACTTGAATCAAGGTTTTCAACTGTAGGGTAGGAAAAATAATCATCCTTCTACCCTTCTAAGTTCTTTCCTGGAACTGGAAGCATAAGACAGGTTAATAAAAGAAGAACAAATAGAAATGTATTAACATGCTTATCTTAAGTATATACAGGGGACCCTCAAAACAACAACAACAAAAAAATAAGTAACTTTCAGAAGTAACAGAATTCAAGCTTCAGTACCAAATTTAGCTAAAGACAAAAGAGAGAATGGTATGAGGGAGACTAGTGAGGGGAGTGACCAGGAAAAGTAAACAAGAGTAAGATTTTATATGCAGGTTTAAGTCAGTGTCTTCTCCATTGTTACGAGTTTATTTTGATTTACTCATCTTTGTCTTCTTGGTACGGAAAGGTATATGTGTTTGTGTGTGTGTGTGTGTGTGTGTGTGTGTGTGTGTGTGTGTGTGTGCTCAGTGGCTCAGCCATGTCAGAATCTTTGTGACCTAGGGTTTGAACCAGCATCTCCTGTGTTTCTTGCATTGCAAATGGATTCTTTATCTGCTAAGCCAAAGGGGAGGCCCACAGAGAGGTAAACATCCTTTCAAATGAAGATTTCTATTAAATGTAAAATTATCTTACTAAAGATAACTTCTACTCTGTTTTCAGAGCTTCTTTTATGCTTACTCTTTCTAAAAACAACAATCTCAAAATAATCCTTGCTCCAGAGCTGTGTTTGGGGTGACATATGCTACTACCCTAAGTAAATGCATATTTGTAAAGGCATTCCTGAGACATACTGCAGCTTCAGTTCCAGACAACTGCAATAAAGTATATATCTCAAAAGTGAGTCATATGAAATGTTTAGTTTTCTAGTGCATATAAAAGTTATATTTATGCTATAGTGTAGTCTATTAAGTGTGCAAAAACATTCAGTTCAGTCAGTTCAGTTGCTTAGTCATGTCCAACTCTTTGTAACCCCATGGACTGCAGCATGCCAGGGTTCCCTGTCCATCACCAGCTCCTGGAGCTTGCTCAAACTCAGATCCATCGAGTTGGTGATGCCATAACTTTATGTCTTTAAAAAAACAAAAGTGAATGACAATTTAAAAATACAAAAAATTTACAAAAGTAACATAAAAAAATCGCAGATCACCATAACAAAGATAATAATAAGGAAAATGCTTGAAATACTATAAAAATTACCAAAAGGTGACACAGAGACATAAAATGAGCAAAAATTGTTGGAGAAAAAAATGGCACTGATCAACTTGCTGGACACAAGTTGTCACAAACCTTCAGTTTGGAAAAAATACAATATCTGTAAAGAATAATAAAGCCAAGGGAAATAAAATTGTAACCAAGGAAGATCCTATGGAGGCCTCCCAGGACAGATTCCTCCCCCATATTCTCTGCTTTAATTGTAAAGCACTCAAATAATGATAACTGATATACCTTTCCTGAGTTATTTAATAGATGCTAAAACCTCCACTAAATGAAAGGTGTTAACTACTTAATGACCAGGAGGACATAACCTGCAGGCATACTGGAGCCTGAGGATTGATGTTAATTAACCCTGTGGCACCGCCCTGGCCCTGTTACCTCATGTGCATGCTCACTCAGTCTGTCTAACTCTTGCGACTGGATGGACGCTAGTCCACCAGGCTCTTCTGTCCATAGAGTTTTCCAGGCAAGAATACTGGACCGGGTTACCATTTCCTCCCTCAGTGGATCTTCCTGACCCAAGAATTGAAGCCAGGTCTCTCATATCACAGGCAGATTATTTACTGTCTGAGCCACCAGGGAAATAACTATAATTGTATGTATATATTTATTTAAAGAGAGAGAGAGACTATTTTAAAATAGTAAATCTACAGTTCGATCATCCACAAGCTTCACTCAGAGAATGTTATATAGTACCCTATCTGATTGGTAGAGTAGAGTGAGGAAAGAGTTAAACCTGGTCGATGAGGATGAAAAGTTGAAGAACCAAAGATGAATAATCAGATGTCTGATGTCTGGTGGAGGCAGCCTCTATATTGTATCTATTATGAGTGATACAGATGCAGAAACCTGTATTCCTTATACCACTGCTCTTACATATAGCATAATTTTCTTTCCAGAAACCCTCGGCTGCATAGCCTAAAGGTATTCAATAAAACCTAGAGGGAACACTGAAAGTGAATCACACAGATTTGACATTTCCAGTTCTGCTGTGACCGCCAGACCAAAATATAGTATGAGAGCCCCTTTTTCATTAGCGGGAAACTGCCAGGTTTTAAAACAGTTTATCCATAATCTCCAAACCGCTTTTCACACAGGGCAGAAACAGCTCCCTGAGCTGGTCTTCCTCTTCAGAAACACTCTTATTTTTATTTGTATGCATTCTGGGTAATGAATAACAATCCTTAGTGTTTAGAGAATGCCATTTTCTAAAATAGCTCCTAGCATTTTCTAAATGTTAACTCATTAGATCTCATATGGTCCAGAGTCATCTATCACACAGAGGTAGGTCAAAAGCATTATATTTCACATTTTACAGATGGAAGAGTTTTAGGGATTTCAATCCAAGGTCACCTGCAGTCAGGCACCAAATAGGAGAAGAAAAGGCCCAGAAATATTACCCTGGAGTCAGACAAATCTCACTTGGCACTTTGAGAGAGCCAAGCTGGCTGCTGAGGTCACATAAGGACACTGGTATTTGCATTCTTCTCTGAGATCAAGCTTTGGGTGGAGTGGGTCATATGGGGCTAATCACACTGCTGGCCCCTACTCGCTTTATCCTAGCAAAGCGTGATTAACATGCATATTAAAACATATCCTCCAGTTTTGTTGTTCATTTGTTCAGTTCAATTCAGTTCAGTTCAGTCGCTCAGTTTTGTCCGACTCTTTGTGACTCGATGAATCGCAGCACACCAGGCCTCCCTGTCCATCACCAACTCGTGGAGTTTATTCAAACTCATGTCCATTGAGTTGGTGATGCCATCTAACCATCTCATCCTCTGTCATCCCCTTCTCCTCCTGCCTTCAATCTTTCCCAACTTCGAGTCCTTTTCAAATGAGTCAGCTCTTCCAATCAGGTGGCCAAAATATTGGAGTTTCAGTTTCAACATTAGTCTTTCCAATGAACACACAGGACTGATTTCCTTTAGGATGGACTGGTTGGATCTCCTTGCAGTCCAAGGGACTCTCAAGAGTCTTCTCCAAAACCACAGTTCAAAAGCATCTTCGGTGCTTAGCTTTCTTTATAGTCCAGCTCTCACATCCATACATGACTACTGGAGAAACCATAGCCTTGACTAGATGGACCTTTGTTGGCAAAATAATTTCTCTGCTTTTTAACTTACTGTCTAGGTTGGTCATAACTTTTATTCCAAGGAGTAAGCGTCTTTTACTTTCATGGCTGCAATCACCATCTGCAGTGATTTTGGAGCCTCAAAAAAATAAATAAATAAAGTCAGCCAATGTTTCCCCATCTATTTGCCATGAAGTGATGGGACTGAATACTATGATCTTAGTTTTCTGAATGTTGAGCTTTAAGCCAACTTTTTCACTCTCCTCTTTCACTTCCATCAAGAGGCTCTTTAGTTCTTCTTCACTTTCTGCCATAAAGGTGGTGTCATCTGCATACCTGAGGTTACTGATATTTCTCCCAGCAATCTTGATTCTAGCTTGTGCTTCTTCCAGCCCAGCATTTCTCATGATGTGCTCTGCATATAAATAAAATAAGCAGGATGACAATATACAGCCTTGGCATACTCCTCATTTGTTCAGTCGTGTACAAATCTTTGCAACCCCATGGACTGTAGCCCATCAGGCTCCTCTGTCCGTGGAATTTTCCATGAGACAATACTGCAGTTACTTGTGATTTCCTATTCCAGAAGATCTTCCCAACCCAGGAGCCAAACCCAGTTTCCTTTGTCTCCTGCATTGGCAGGTGGATTCTTTGCCACTGAGCCACCTGGGAATCCAGTTTCATTACATCACAGGAAATTCAATTCAGGTCCATGTAACTCTGCTCTGGGCACTTTGCTGAGATTTCCTAAAAGTATACAGTTCTATCTTTCATATTACTTCTCTTCCTGGGAAGAGACCATGCCCCTTAAGTCATCCTCCAGCCTCAGGAAACTGAACTCTGGTTTGTGATTTCTAGTTCCCACCTTGAAGCCCTTTCTTTTCTTCCATTAAGCAAGAAGTCCAAACAGTAACACACTGCATGGATTGCTGTGCAGTTTTCCTGGCTCCATGTCCCCACACTTTGCTTGCACCTTACAAATAAAAAGCCAGTTCTTTAATTTTGTCTCAGTCTCTGTTTCTAGAGAATTCATGCTAGCTAGTCAAAATGACTAGCTAGGAAGAAATGTTCTGGTATTTCTCAATGCCTTTTTTTTAAAAAAACAAAAGGGCACAGCAGACACTGAAAAATTCTTAGCATAGCACAACAAAACTTAGAACTAGAGTCCTTTTTGTGTCTATAGCCTAGTTATCTATGTCTAAGAGGATGCAGTTTCATTACACTTCTCAAAGTACTGAGAATAGGGAGGAAAAACACAGACTTAGAGAATATTCAGCCCCACTGTCTCAATTTTATATCCTGTGTCTGTTGACAGGGATGTGTCAAGTGTTAGAAATATAGCAGAGCTCAAAATATGATTGAAGTTATATTAGTTATACAGCTTGCAAAACTTAAGTCACAATTATATTTATTTTGAGACAATGTCAGTATTCAAAACATCCCATTAAATTATAAACTGCAACAGAACAGCACTATTCCTGTCAGCTGAATGGGAATATGTACTATTAGGCACATAGGAGTTTTCCCTTCTCCTCAGGAGATATATTTACAGACCCCTAGTGGATGCCCCAAACTGCAGGGAGCTGTCAGGATGCCCCCTCACTCGGATGACAAAGTCACAAGACTGAGAAGGAAACTGCAAAGTGAATTTTCCTTCGGGGCATCCCAAGGCAAGGCCCCTCCTGGTATTTTTCTTGGGAAGTTCTGTTTATGCTCATCTGTTTATGTTTTAGCTCATCTCAGATCAGTCCCAGTTAGAAAAAAATCATCCTGAGATAATTCCCTCAGACCTTATTTCCCTCAGAGGATCCGGGAAGGCAGATTCCCTTTCCTGAGGACTAAGGAGGAATAAGGGACATTTAAATAGATTACTATACCTCCTACTAGTTACTGGGGAGTTTATCAAGAGTTCTCTGGGGGTCATGGCAAAGCCACCACCAGAAGGGCTCGTACTTGGGTCACCTTTCCACATCCCACTCCCCTGACCACTCCACGGAGGAGGCTCCCTTCCTTGAAGAAACCAGGCTGATATGGGACTTAGGAATGCTCATAACTGTGGCCAGCATAGTTGGAGACACTGATTGCTTTAGGGTAGTGTAGACATAGGAATTCCTTTTAGTAGTTGTAAGGTTAATAGGGTTTCATTGTTAAAGCAGTGCTGCTAAACTGTCTCTTTGTCTTCTTTTCTCTTTCCTTGTAAAAACCAAAATAGGTTAATAGAATATAACAGTTTCAAGCTTAAGCCCCTCATTCTAGCTTCTACTTAGTTGCACCTTGTCAGGGAACATTTGGCAGGAGGCATCCTGTGTGCTGTTTTTTGATGTCCCTTATCAATCCCTGAATATTCAGAGATGAGTGGAGAGGCACACTTTTCCCGCGGACAAAGGAAATGCATACATTCTTAAAGTAAAGTAACCATTTACGGCCTTCTTCCCTCTCCCTGATATGGAAAGTGAGTTTTTACACCCCCCTCTCTTTGAGATGGATTCTAGTCCTATGTTTCCTGGATAAGTTGCAACATTTTTATCTTTGCTGAAAAGGCTATCTTGTAAGACAGTATATATATGCCCACATTATGCTGAATAAACACCTTTACTCCATCAGAGTCTTGGTCCCCATGTCTCTATTCATTTCTCTCTCTTTTCTCTCTTCCTTTATTTTCTTATCGTTGACTCTGCACCCCCAAGCCCCTGCCCATTAAAGGGCCATAACAGCACCTAATAAGAGAAATGTAACTTTTCTATTTAGATTGATGTACTTATCCGAAGTATGCTAGAGACATTCAAATGGTAAACATACTATTGTTAAGTCTAATTATGCAGAAATCCGACCTTTTGCAAGGAAAATGAGCTTAACTTTAAAGTTGTTGATAGTAGGCAGAAAACAAAAGATTGCATAAAATAGTTGTGATGTAATGGGATGTTTTTGGCTATAAAACTGTAAACTAATAAAAAATAAAGTGAGAGACTTCTCCATCACCCCACAAAACTAACAGCAATAAAGAGAGACTGCTTCATCACCACACATCCACTCAGCTCAGTTCTTCCGCCGATGCCACTTATCCCTCAAGACTCCCGGACCCGCTGGGGCAGGACCCCGGCACCAGACAATGGATAGTAACAAACTCTATAAATACTATGCTTTTTCTATATTTGGTACCTATGATACCATTTAATTTATAAATTAGACACAGTAAGAGGTGAAAAAAAAACCTGCTAATAAAAACAACAATTATGAAAATGTACTGTAATAAAAGTTATGTGAATATAGTATCTGTCTCTCTCTCTCTCAAAATGTCTTTCTTTAAATTGCATGCCTTTCCTATCTTTTTTATTGAGTAAAATATTTTTAAAATTCTATGTGAACACTAAATCATTTCTGTTGTGTCCGACTCTTAGAGACCCCATGGACTATAGCCTACTAGGTTCCTCTATATAATTTTCAAATTTTCACACACATGATTTCATGTAATCCCACAATAAACCTTATCCCCCACACTCTTATACTGCTTCTTCCTCTGTCCTTCTCCTGACTGGTATCCATTAGTTTGTTCTCTATATCTGTCACTTTTTTGTTGTTATACTCACTAGCTTGTATTTTTTGATGTCCACATTTAAATGTTATCACTATTATTCTTTCTCTGTTTTATTTACTTTATTTAGTAAAACGTCCTCCAAGTCCATCTGTGTTGCTGCAAATGGCAGAATGTAATTCATTTTTATGGCTGAGTAGTATTCTACTATATATATTATATTGTACTATATACTACTATTCTACTATATATATATATATATTAATTTATTTATTTATCATATTGTCTTTTTATTTACCTGTTGATAAAGACTTAGGTTGCTTCCATATCTTAGTAACTGCATATAATGATACAATGAGCATTGAGATACAGGCATGTTCTTGAATTAGTGGTTTGCTTGCTATTTCCATATATATATGGAAATATATATATATATGTACACACACACACACACATACACACAGATACACACACACATGAGTAGAATTCTCCTGGGTCATATGGTAGTTCTATTTTAGCTTATTTGAGAAACTTCTCTTTGCTTTCCAAAATGGCTCATCAATTTAATTACCACCAATATTGTAGAGCTCCCTTTTCCTTACATCCTCAAAACACTTATTTGTGTTCTCTTTAATGATAGCCATTCTGACAGTTGTGAGGTGTGATCCCATTGTGGTTTTGATTTGCATTTCCCTGATAATTAGTGATATTGAGTATCTTTTTATGTACTTGTTGGCCATCTGCATTTTCTCTTTGGAAAAATATCTATTCAGTGCTGCTGCACATCTTCATAAGTGTTTAGGAAGCACTGTGACTGTATATTTGCAGTGTGAAGTACAACAGGAAAATCAGCACAATTTTCTTTTCATAATTTATGAATAAAAGATATGAATATAATATGTTCTTACTGTACATATTAGCAACTTTGGCATAAGATTTATTTTGTTTTTAAGTCTAGAATTTTCATGTTTTACTTCAACTAAGCACTTTACAGCTTCTCTTTAGTGTATTTGCATTGGCAGCATCACAATTCTTGTGCGTTTTGGCCATTATGAAGTGAAATAAAGGTTACTTGGCAAAGTACTAAGTACTGATATAGGTGACAATCAATATGATAACCAAGATGGTTACTGAGTAAAAAAAGTAGGATATGATGGGCAAAAGGAAGATTCATGTCCCCAGCAGGAAAGTGAAAGATTTCATCATGCTATCCACAAAGGTTCTCAATTTAAAACTTATACAATTTTTATTTATTAACATTAATGGATCATTTATTTCTTGAATTTTCCATTAAATATGTTTGTACTGTGATTGATAGAGGTTAGTTAAAACCGAGGAAAGGAGGGACTACTATGTAGTATGTACATACAGAAAACAAGAATAGCAGCAACAATATAAGAACATAGGAAGGCAACCACTTACCATCTCATCTAAAGGCTCATTCCATTGTCTATTTACCAAGAGAAATGATTTTTGCAGAAGTAAAATGATATTTTGGCCTTTTGCAAATATCACTCTCTAGTACTTCTTTGATTTTCAGTTGAGAAGAAAGCTATACAAATAAGCCAGTCCTTACAACTGCAAGGCCATCTCTGAAATCAGGGGGTACATAAAAAGAAATAAATTTGTGGGTAAGAAAACAAAAAAGTCAATACAAATGTAGCCAGCATTTATCTATATAATTCACTCTATTTAATAGCCTAAGGAATGTCATAAAATATCTGTACAGTCCTCTTGCTGACATATTTCTGGTTCATTTCCAATTTTCTTTCATTGTAAGTAGTTTTGTATCCATCACATTTACCGATACATTTCTATACTCATGCCTCAGTAAATTTGAAGAGAGAAATAAAAGTTTCAGACTTTAAAGACTGAAATCACTAATTCAGTATCAAATTAATGTGTAAAGAATGTCTGTTTATCTACTCTACTGTTAATATTGGGATTTAAAAAAGATTTTGTTTTTTTTTTCCACTTTGATGGAAGAAAAGAGTAATTCTTTTCATTTTTCCTTCTTTCAGTGGCATTTATTTAGATGTTTTCTAAGGGGAACATGTGGAGTTTCCTTAAAACCATGGTTAGCCTGAAAGTGGAGAAGTGATTTGAACAAAACAACTTAAAAGCTTCTCTTAAAATTATATGAGTCTGGATGAATGGATTAAGAATATGTGGTACATATATAAAACAGAATACTGCTCAACCATAAAAAGGAATGAAATAATTCCATTTGCAGCAAAGTGGATGCTGCTAGAGCTTATCATACTAAGAGAAATAAATACCATATTATATCACTTATATGTGGAGTCTAAAATATGATGCAAAGGAACTTATCTATGAAGCCAAAACAAAGTGACAGACATAGAGAACAGACTTGTGACTGCCAAGAGGGAAAGACATCAAGGAGGGATGGATAGGGAGTTTGGGGTTAACAGATGCAAATTATTATATATAAAATGGATAAAAAACAAAGTTCTACTGTATAGCACAGGACCTATTCTAACATGGTATGATAAACTATAATGGAAAAGAATATTAAAAAGTATACATATATATATATATAATTGAATTATTTTGTTATACAGCAAAATTTAACACATTTTTAAAGTAACCTATACTTTAATAAAAAATTTGTATGTGATTTGATTTAAAATGGACTTCCAGATATTACTTTAAATTAATCCCAGAATTCTGAGGCTGTTGAATATTTGGCAACTCTGCTGTACTAAGTGATTACCAAAGTCTCCCCTCTCTGTATCAGTTGGGGTTCAACCAGAAAAAGTGATTAACAGGAAATATATATTAAGAAATTTATTGCAAGGGCTGACTTAAACAGTTGAGGGGTATGGCTATGGATATCAAAAATCCATAGGGTGGGCCTTCACAAAGGCACACTGGAACCATTGTCTGGCACAAGTGGAAGTTGTTGGCCACAGGTAGAATTTCGTTTGCAAGCCTCAATTATGCTCTTAAAGACACTCAGGTGGTTAAATCAGACCCTATCAGATTATTTAGAAAATATTCCTTATTTAAAGTCAACTGATGAGGGACTTCAATTGCACAAAGTACTTACACATTCACACCTAAATTTGTGTTTGATTGAATACATAGGGACTGCATTTAGGTTAAGTTGACACATGAAACTAACTAACTTGATCATATTTCATTTCGTATTTGTTAATCTGAGAAGAAAGTATGCCTTAACAGTTTTAACATTTGTAATTGCTATATCTCTAGCTAAATTATATTATTACTAGGGGCAAGAATTTTCTCTTATTAGTTTTGAATGCTAACTGCTTTATATGTAATAGTCAAAATTTGGAAACAATCAAAATATGTAAATGGCTAAAAAATAGTGGTACATCTTACAATGTAACACCAGTCAGCATTAGAAGGAAGGAGCTATTGTTACACTTGGAAGGAAGGGATTTCAAGGGCATCTCACTGAGTGAGAAAAGACAACCTCAAATGTTTCATGTTTTATGATACCACCTGTACAATGTTCTGGAAATGACTAAATTTTAGAAATGGAGAATGAACTAACGATTGTCAGGTTTTAAGGATAGTAGAGAGTACAGACGCTGCCATGTATGGGGTCTCATAGGGTCGGACACTACTGAAGCAACTTAGCAGCAGCAGCAGCAAGTACAGAGGTGAATGAGATGATAAAATGAGATGATAAAAAGCTAGAATAAGGAAGTTCTTTATGGTGATAGAATACATCTGTATCTTGTATCTTGACCTGGGTAGTGGTTACCAATCTACAGATGTGATAAAATAATGTAAAATTACAAATGGAATCTCTCTCAACCATTTTCACAATTTCTTGTGGGTCTATAATTATTTCAAAATGAAAATGATCATACTAACCTAGGCAATCTACAAATTCAATGCAACCTCTATCAAAATATCAATGGTGTTTTTCACAGAAGTAGAGCAAGTAATTGTAAATTTGCAAGGAAACATGAAAGACCAAGAATAGCCAAAACAATATTGAGAAAGAATTGAGCTGGAGGAATCATGCTCCCTAACTGCAGACTATAGTACAAAGCTGGAATAATCAAAGTAGCATAGTACTGGCCCAGAAACAGACACATAGATCAATAGAACAGAAAAAAGGAGACTCACAGACATAGAGAAAACTTGTGGTTGACAATGGAGAGAGGGAAGGAAAGACGGGGCAATATAATGGTAAGGGATTAAGAGATACAAATTATTAAATATAAAATAAACAACAAGAATATATTGTTCTGCACAGGGAATATAGCAAATATTTAATAATAACTATTAGTCATTGTTATGGGCAGTCCCAGGTGGCTCAGATAATAAAGTATCATCTTGCAATGTGGGAAACCTGGATTCGATCCCTGGGTAGGAAAGATCCCCTGGAGAAGGGAATGGCAACCCACTTCACTATTCTTGCCAGGAGAATCCCACAGACAGAGGATCCTGGCAGGCTACAGTCCATGGGATCACAAAAAGTCAGACATGACTGAGCGATTAACACTTTCTTTCATTACTTATTATAATTATAGTTTTAAATATGATCTAGTGTTTTTAGACATGAGTCATGATTGGTTTGGGGCTCTTTAGTCAAACTAGCATCTAACTGCCGTGGAGTCCCAATATTAACTGGAGTTCATATTGATGAATTGGAGTTAGCTTTGATGGATGCTAAGGAGACTGGAGAAATGGATATGGGTTAGGAGGGACTGTGGATATAAGAGACCTGGAAGATGCCTGGGCTGGGTGTGAGAGGTGGGTAACAGTCCAGGACTAACTGAACTTCTGCTAACCCTTTCTTTTTCTCTGTTTTCTGGAGCAGAAACCCCAGGACACCATAAGCTTAAGAAACAATAACCTAAGAATTTTTGAGAATTGCTAGAAGTCAAGTGTGAGCTAGAGAGAGTGAAATTCCTGAGGACCTCAGTCAGAGGAGGAGCTCCACTTGTACAGGTTTTTTACTCCAGGATCTCACCAAGATCTCACAAGGAGGATAGGAGTAAATACTGAGAAAACTCCTCTACTTCTGAGCAACCTGATAGAAAAAGGGGAAGAATGGCATAATGCTTTTTACATCCTTTTCCCTAACATAGTACTTGGTGCATAAGAAAATTTCAGTAAATATTTGTATAATTGAAACATTCATAATTCATCCTCAATTTCAAGAGAGGACAATGTTTACCTTTTTTTTTATTTACCAGTGCATATTTGGTGGTGGCATAGCGAAACACCCAATTGTCAGCTAATAGCTCAGCCAGAATACTCTGTATTTCCATAGCTTTATCCCTACCAATAGGTCTTTTTGTCTCTTACCATTGTTTCTATGTATATACCCTGCTGACTCAAATTGCATCCTTACAGTGGAACTTCTTTACTATCAGGTGTTTATGCCTGTTATAAGCAGCATCCCCTCAGGAGAGATAATATTCAATGAGGTAATCAGTCTTTTACATCTCTTCTTTAAAAGAGATAGCCAGAAAACTGCTGATGACTGAGAAGTGGCTAAGTTAAATGCCAAATCTGAGAATTGTTTATCATTAGATCATGAAGTAAGTAAAGGTAATCACATTTAAGGAGCACAACTGAGTCTCAGGTCTTGATGTGAGGTGATTTTAAAACTTGAAACAAATGGCCTCCAGAGAGTCTCTTGCCATCAAATTTCTATGTGTAACTGTTTCAGACTCAGGAAAATTCCTTAGCCCTGTTCTTCCAGGTTTCTATAAAGTCCAAGATGATGTCTCTGTATCTCATCTGAAGAGTTTACGTCCTCTATGCATCTGATTACCTTAATCTCATAATGTCCTAGGCATGTAACCTGGACTTAATCTGAGTGGAAACTTGGAATGATGCTAGTTGGTAAAGTAAATTGCAATTTCACTTTACTTCTTATGTTGTAAGAAACTTGTAAATCTGGATTCAGAAGATACATTTAACTCTTGACTTTGACACTGACTCTTTAACTGTCTTAATCTCTGTGTATATCAACTTCATCATCTTTAAAATGGCTTATTGGAAACTATGCAGGAATCTTATGTGTGTGTGTGTCTGACTCTTTGCGACCCCATGGACCAACTGTTCATGGAATTTTTCAGGCAAGAATACTGGAGTGGATTGCCATTTCCTAGGCCAAGGGATCTTCCCCAACCAGAAACTGAACCCACATTTCTCACATCTCCTGCATTGGCAGGCAGATTCTTTACCACTGAACCACCTGGGAAACCCAGAGAGCCATGTGGGTCAAGGTAAATCATTCATTATATAATTTTTAAAATATACATGTTTGGGATTTCAGTTCAGTTCAGTCGCTCAGCTGTGTCCGACTCTTTGTGACCCCATGAATAGCAGCATGCCAGGCCTCCCTGTTCATCACCAACTCCTTGAGTCCACTCAAACTCATGTCCATAGAGTCAATGATGCCATCCAGCCATCTCATCTTCTGTTGTCCCCTTTTCCTCCTTCCCTCAATCTTTCCCAGCATCAGGGTCTTTTCCAATGAGTCAGTTCTTCGCATCAGGTGGCCAAAGTATTGGAGTTTCAGCTTCAATATCAGTCCTTTCAATGAATACCCAAGACTGATCTCCTTTAGGATGGACTGGTTGGATCTCCTTGCAGTCCAAGGGACTCTCAAGAGTCTTCTCCAACACCACAGTTCAAAAGCATCAAGTCTTCAGCACTCAGCTTTCTTTACAGTTCAACTCTCACATCCATATGTGACCACTGGAAAAACCATAGTTTGGGATTTAAGGAGGACTTTTCCAAGCTGAATCCTCTCCCTGAAGTTCTCAGTCAAAAATGCTTGGAAAGTAGAAACAGTAACAGAGAGAGAAAGCAAACAAAAATCACTGATTTACTCATAGTAGAGAAGTTCACATTCACTCTTGGAAGGCTGTGAAGTTGTTCTGAAGACAAACAGAAAACTAAGGGAAATCAATTACTTGCTATTTCTTCCACACCTCAAGCTGCCCTCCCCAACATCCAACCTAAATTTCAGAACAAACATGCACCAGAAAAACAGATGTGGCAGGAGCCAAGAGGAATGCTGAATTGATCACAAGTAGATCACAAGAGAGGAAAATGGCTTCCTGCTTGGAGGAGCCAGGTTTGTGCCCATTTCTCCCCTGTAATTAGGACTTGCAGAAACAACTTACACAAGAAGTCAAGAAGCAGGAAAACAGAAATATCAGCCTGGGTCTCTGTCTGTAAAGTCAAGGAGCAACTCATACCACAGAGGGGAGTGTTGAGGGTTTTAGATCTTTAGGGCAGTCCTCTTCCTGAGGACTGGGAGAGGTAGAAGAGGACAAAGAAGAAATGAAAGGTCCTCTAATATTTTTTGACAAAGAAAGAAGGGATAAACCTTGGCCATTCCCACAGGCAGCAGTAAAGAAGTAGATTGGAAAAAAAAAAAAACAAAACAAAACAGAAGTACACATGACTCTTCCCTTCACCTACCAAGAGAAAGTTGTTTGCATGATTTTTCTAAAGTAGGCACAGTTTAGACTCAGATTGTGTACTTGCTACATTGCTTTGGCTTCTTCTACTATTTTCCTGACTTTTTCTAGAAATAACTCTTCAAATTCACGAGCCTTAAAGGAGGGAGAGAGCCAGTTTAGGAGTATCTACTTTGGATACTTATCAATTAGAGATGTTAGATAACAAACATAGGAAACTTAATCTAAGAAAATAAAATTGACTTGATTCATAGAATTGAAAGTCTAGTTTTTAGGTTTGACGTTGAGTTTAGCTTAGTCTAAAGACTAAATAATGCAACCAAGGTTTCATTTCTCTGTAATTTTTATTTTAAAAATTATTTCCAGTTTTATTGAGATGCAGTTGACAAATAACATTGCGTAAGTTTCTGTATCTTTCCACTCTGTCTTCTGTTACTTAGACTCCATGTCTTGACTTTAGGCAATTGCAGGTTCCTATTTTCCTTCCTGCTTTATGTCCTATAGGAGGGAAAAATGAAAAAAAGAGAGAATGTCTCTTAGCAGTAAATCTTGTACATATCTTGGGATATGTTGCTCTCATTGGAGTCAACTTGGGACACATGCCTACCCTGAACTAATCATTATTACTAATGCTTTCCACAAAAGACATTTGAAAGGCTATTGCCAGAAGAAATGAAGGATACATATTGGAGGTCCTAAAACAGAGAGTTTCTTATGAGGCAATTACAGTATTGCATTTCAAAGAACATATTTCTATGTTCAGAACACTTAAAGAGGAAAATTAGGCAGTGGAAAAAGTCTCTGAGGCCAAAGAGGCCAGTTTTAATAGTATCTGTTTCCTCCTCCAACTGCCTCTGTAGTGATAGTCTTTGCTTTGTTCCCTATGTATTTTCTTTTTCTTCATACTTAGAAGTTTAGTTTTAAAAAAAGAAAGGGAAAAAAAAGAATAGTATGTGCATATATATCTATCAAATATATCTTAATATATTATATAATGCAATATAATATTTTATACCATTTATAAAATATATTGTAAATATATATGCATATATTCATGTGTGTATATTTATGTTGGGCAAATCTAATCTAACTTCTCAGTTACCATATAAGACTGCATCATTAGGTTTTCTTAGAGCACATTTAATGAGAGGGAGATTACTATTTTGCAAAACTGCCTGCTTCCTTTCCAGATATCTCAGGTTATTAGAAGTTACACAATGCAATGCTTAAAAACCTGTGCACCAAAGTTTCACCCTCTCCCCCATGATGGCTTTACAGATATCTGGAAACAGTACCCACTGGAGCAGTTTGGAAAAATGACTTTGTCATTCCTTTGGCCACATCTTTTCAATGTTTTTCCTCCTAAGAGCAATCATGGAAGGGGGATAAATGATTACAGTGAGAATTCAGTAACCAAAGGTTACTTTTATAATCAACGGATTGATTGAAATCATGCATAGTGTCCCACTCAGCAGCAGTGTTGGAAGAAGTCAGCAAAGATCGCTGTGGGACTGCTGAGTAGACATATGCTTCCTTCTGAGGGAAAGAGAGAGACTGAATACTCTCTGAATTCAGAGAATGAGCAAGAAAAGTACTCCTGTTTCTCAGAACTTCTTTGTTTAATCAAGTTTATTCTTTTCTTCCTTCCTATCTCCCTTCTTTTCTTCCTTTCTCTCTCTTCCTTCCTTTCTTTCTTTCTCTCTTTATCTGTCACCAGTTAGATTTTCCTACAAATGATTTGTTACGATGCAAGACTTCAAGTCTCTTTTCCCCTCTGTTTCAACTGAAGAGAAAATAGCCAATTTCCTATTTTTATCTCATTTAATGGGAAGCATTTATTCTTTCCATAACAGTGAAAGACTACTACTCATTCATTTTTAGGTAGTTTGTATATGCATATAAGATACAGATAGAGTTTTTATTTAAGTGGCTAGCAATGTTTGTCATTCTTATACTAGAAACGAAAGCATGTGACTCCGTGTTCTGAAGTCCCAGGATTGGACCCCAATTCACCAGCATGGCACCTTGCAGGTCTTTTAGGCACAGCCCATAGATCATAAATGTTAAGGAAACCTTCCCCCAACCCCTACCTTGAACTAAATGGCTGTAGTACTGTGGTGATTATTTTGAGGATTCTAGAGGAACTCACATTTCTCATTCAGTTATCTTACATCAAAATAAGACTGTACGCCCAGTTTACATATGATCACACTGTACCTCACAAAAATCCCATGCAGGTATAATCATCATCTTTTCATAGGTTAGAAAGTCAGGCTTACATGGAGGAAGTGATTGCCTAAGATAACATAGAACCAGGGAAAATGAAATATAGATTTGGAAAAGCTGAGGAGTCAGCCTTATGAACTGAGTCGCACTAGAGGGTAATCACTTAACACTTCATATATGATAAAAATCAGATCTGTCTGTGATATCGGCATGTAGCCTTGGAATATGTGTGTAGAAAGGGCAAGGGAATGTATGGAGAGAAAGGGCAAAAATATATGGAAGACCTACTATGTGCTGGTCCTTTGTGCATAGGCTATCTTAAAGAGACCGAGTCCTTGGAAAGAAGCATAATCATATTCACTATGAAAATGAGAGAACTGGGCCTCTAGAGCATAGATGGCTTATCCACTTTTAATAACTTTTGAAAATATTGAGGGAAAGAATTGGGATTTGGCTTGAGGTATTTCTTCCGCCAAATAAAAATGTTAGGAAAGATGCATGAGCCAATATTTCCACCCAGAATCATCCTCATTCTACATGAACAACACCCATCCATCAAAAACTCAAGCACTTCCTTTTTTCAGGCTGAAATAATTATCATCTATTCTTCTGGAAAGCTTATTAAAATTGAAATACCCTTTACTTCAAAAATTTTACAATCACTTTTGATTGATTGAGTGATTCATTTATTGCTTTATTCATTCATCAAATACACAGCCTTGTAAACTATGTAATTGACATAGAGATAAATATAGCAGGAAGTCTTGCTCTGAAGGAAGTCCTTGTCTCTTCAGGGAGAGAATGTGTTAAAATAGCTACAAAGGAATGGAATAAAGGAATCTAGGAGTGTGGCAGAAGAAGAGTCATGGCTGAGTAGATGACTAGGAGATGAGCAAAAGCTTCATTAAAACATGTCAGACTAGGGTCCTATATGATGATTTTTAAACAGAATTAAGGAATCAATTCCTTGATGATATTAAATACATAATACACATAGACAACTATGAGCTGGTAAAGGTACAAAGACATTTGATAAAATAAATAGCTTCCTCTGTTTAGCCCCTATTCTATGCCAGGGTGTTTATGTATATTTATTCTTCACCTAACATCGTATTTACTAATCATCCTTAGAAACAAATAGATTCAGTAAAGTCTCCTCTGTAGACTCTAAAGACTCTCAGTTTAATAATTTACATGAAATCATAAAGTAATACATTTAGAATTCAAATCCATTTCTAAAATCATGACCCTTCTACTTTTAAAAACTGTCTGTTATGAAACTCCTGAATTGAGGGGATTAACATACAAGTTGGAAAGATAAAATTTACAGATGGGAAAACAAATGGCTAATAATATGGGACAGTAAATAAAAATGAATGATAAATATAATTTATAACTGGGGAAGGCAGTCATTCCTGTGGGCTAAAATGTCTCCACAAAAAAGCTAAAATTTGAACTCAGCCTAAAAAGACATTAGAAGAAGTGGCTCAGATGGTAAAGCATCTGTCTACAATATGGGAGACCCAGGGCCAATCCCTGGGTGGGGAAGATCCCCTGGAGAAGGAAACGGCAATCCACTCCAGTACTCTTGCTTGGAAAATTCCATGGACTGAGGAGCCTGGTAGGCTACTGTCCATGGGGTGGCAAAGAGTCAGACATGAATGAACGACTTCACTTTCTTTCTTTCACTTTACTCATATCCTCCTTACATCCAATATCTCATGTCTAGAAATTGCAATAGTGCATTCACATCTGACAATGCCTTAGGGTTGTTGGTTCAGCTCTGTAGGGGTTAAAACATGAAATAATAGTGGGAGGTTACCTAGGGACTGCAAATTTTGGCTGTCCTTGCAACATGGAAGTGTACTCTCCACAGCCTACCTTGTAGAAATAGCTCATTAATTTATTAGGCAGGCTCTAGATACACTGAAGGAAAGGTAATAATGCAGACAGAGAACAGTGTGAACAAAAGCATGAGCTAGATCCACAAAGTACTCTAATACAAGAGTACATCCAAAAGTCTCTCTGGGAGACTTACTTGAATGTAAGTAGATGATACTGACAATGTAGTCTGAGGTGTGTCTGTGCACAGGTTTATGGAGTGAATTGGTATGTGAGTTTTCTATCTTTTAAGTGTTTTTCTTAGAACTTTTATTGAGATATAATTTACATATATAAAATTCACCCTTCATAAAATTCACTATTTTAAACTATATAATTCAGATAGCAAATATTGGCAAGGATGTGGAGAATGCAGCCTACACAGTTGATGGGAATGTAAGTTATTTCACTAATGGAAAAACAATTCAAAAATTTTAAAAATAGACCTACCATATGATCCAGAAATTTCATTCCTGGGTAGTTATCTGAAGAAATGCTAAAAACACTGATTATAACAGATACATGCAGAACTATACTCATTGCAACATTATTTACAATAACCAAGATGTGGAAGCAATCTAAGTGCTTGTGGAAAGATGAAAGATGAATGGATAAAGAAGATGTGGTATATATATAAAAGATTACTCAGTCATAAGAGCAGAATCTTGATATTTGTGATGACAGGAATGAACTTAGAGGGTATTATGCTAAGTGAAATAAAGTCAGACAGATAAAGACAAATACTGCATGATTTCACTTACATGTGGAATCTAAAAAACAAAAACAAAAAAATAATCAAAACTATAACAAAACATAAGCAAAGTTATAGATAAAAAGAATAAACAGATGTTTGCCAGAGGTAGGAGAGTGAAAGGGGAAACAGTTGATAAATATTGAGAGATAAATTTTCATTAGCAAAATAAATGTTGTTGGTATGAAATGTACAGTGAGGCAAATGTAGTCAATGATTATGTGACATTTGTGTATGGTAACATAACTAGAATTATGCTGATGTTGTTCAGTTGCTCAATCATATCCAATTTTTTGTGACCCCAAGGACTGCAGCACTCCAGTCTTCCCTGTTCTTCCCTATCTCCCAGGGTTTGCTCAAACTCATTTCCATTGAGTCAATGATGCTATCCAATCATCTTGTCCTCTGTCAGCCCCTTCCCCTCCTGCCCTCAATCTTTTCCAGCATTAGGGTATTTTCCAATGAGTCGGCTCTTCACATCAGGTGGCCAAAATATGGGAGCTTCAGGTTCAAGATCAGTCCTTCCAATAAATATTCATGGTTGATTTTCTTTAGGATTAAATGGTTTGATCCCTTTGCTGTCTAAGAGACTCAAGATACGTCTCCAGCAGGACAGTTTGAAATCATCAATTCTTCAGTGTCCAGCCTTCTTTAAGATCCAACTTTCAGATCCATACATGACAACTGGAAAAACCACCGCTTTGACTGTACAGACATTTACTGGCAAAGTTTTGTCTCTGCTTCTTAATATGCTGTCTAGGTTTGTCATAGCTTTACTTTCAAGGAGCAAGTGTCTAATTTCACGGCTGTAATCACCCTTCACAGTGATTTTGGAGCCCAAGAAAATTGTCAGTCATTGTTTCCATTTATTCATCATCTATTTGCCATGAAGTGATAGGATCATATTCCATGATCTTCATTTTTTGAATGCTGAGTTTTAAGCCAGTTTCACTCTCTTCTTTCATCTTCATCAAGAGGCTATTTAGTTCCTCTTCACTTTTTGTCATTAGGGTGATATAATCTGCATATCTTAGGCTATTGCTATTTCTCCTGGCAATCTTGATTCCAGCTTGAGCTTCATCCAGCCCAGTATTTCATGCAATGTACTTTGCATAGACATTAGATAAGCAAAGTGACAATATACAGCCTTGATATACTCCTTTTCCAATTTTGAACCAGTCTGCTGTTCCATGTCTGACTCTATCACTTGTTTCTTGACCTGCATACAGGTTTCTCAGGAGGCATGTAAAGTGGTCTGGTATTCTCATCTCTTAAGAATTTTCCACAGCTGGTTTTGATTCACATAGTCAAAGGCTTTAGCATAGCCAATATAGCAGAAGTAGATGATTTTTTTTTTCTGGAATCCCTTTTTCTATGATCCAACAGATTATGGCAATTTGATCTCAGGTTCCTCTGCCTTTTATAAATCCAGTTTTTGCATCTGGAAGTTCTCAGTTCATGTACTATTGAAGCCTAGCTTGAAGGCTTATCTTACAGGTCAATTTGAAATATGTAGGAATATTGAATACTTATCTTGTGTAATAGGTACTAACAATGATGTAAGTAAACTATATTTCAAAAACATACAAAAATCCTTATAGAAAAAGAGATGAAATTTGTGGTTACCAGAGGTGAGTGTAGGGTCAGGGGTAGGGGGAATTGGATGAAGGCTGTCAAAAGTTGCAAACTTCTAGTTATAAGATAAATACTAGGGATGTAACCTACAACGTGATAAATACAGTAGCACTGCTGTATCTTATGTATGAAGTTGATAAGAGTTCTCATCAAAGGAAAATTTTTCTGCTTCTTGAATTTTGTATCTACATGAGTTGAATGTTCAGCAAATTTATCATTATAATCTTTTAATATTGTAGGTGAATCAAATCATTATGCTCTAAACCTTAGCTTATACCCTAGTATATGTCAGTTATATTTCAATAAAACTGCAAGAAAAAATAAAGTATACAAATCAATAGTTTTTAAGATACTCACAGCATTATACAACTATCACCACTATTTGTACGTGTGTACTCAGTTGCTCAGTCATGTATGACTCTTTGAGCTTCCCTTTTGTCTCAGTGGTAAAGAATTTGCCTACAATGCAGGATACACGTGTTTGATCCATGGGTTGGGAAGATCCCCTCAAGTAGGAAATGGCAACCCACTCCAGTATTCTTCCCTGAAGAATCCCATGGACAGAAGATCCTAGTGTGCTATAAGCCATAGGATTGCAAAGAGTTGGACAAAATCGAAGTAACTGAGCATGCCTGCACACACAAATGTAGGACTCTTTGTGACCCCTTGGACCATTGCCCACCAGGCTCCTCAGTCCATGGAATTCTCGAAGCAAGAATACTGGAGTGAGTTACCATTTCCTACTCCAGTGGATCTTTCTGATGCAGGAACTGAACCTGCATCTTTGCATCTCCTGCACTGGCGGGCAGATTCTTCACCACTGGGCCACTTGGGAAGTCCCTCACCACTGTTTATTACCTGTGAATTGTTGTAGACTGAAGACACAGAGTCAAGGATTTGGATGAAAAAACCTTGGAATACACTCCCCAAATTCAAGAAAAATGAAAAACATGTAGATATCTTTGAAGAATTTCTCCACGGACCATGCTAATACAGACAAGGCCAAAGTCCAGGAGGAGAATAGTCATTTATTTCATGTCAACTTTAGTTTATTATCTGTGTTCATTTTGTCTTTGAGACACAATACCTGGTGCATTTCCTGGTATTAAATATGTGTTGAATCAATGAATATTTCCCATATCTCTAGCTGGAAAATCAAACTTTGGTATATGCTTATGAGTGCTTTTAAAATGCACTCAAATTGAAGCTGAATCAGATCTGCTCTATGCTTCCTTTTAATGTGCATCCTGAACCACTATTACCCACTGCATTTTATTTTGTAGATTCATCACCTCCCACTATAGTTAATTTTATAAAAATAATTTATGATTTTACTTATTAATGTAACCCCTCCTCCAAAATTTTTAATAGAGTCTTAATTTTCCCCTCATTTCCTTCTATATTCTTATATATATCATCCTGAGGTCCACCATTTTTAGACTTATGTCTGATTATAGACATCACACTAACTAAGGTTGAATTTTGCTGATTCTTTTCTGAGATCTCCAGATTTTATTTTCTCAAAGTTCAGTATCTCTGAACTCGTTGACATGGGATTCCATGTAATCCTTATTTCATGTCATTATTTGGTCTTCTTTTCAATATATTTGGCCTTGGACTGTATGCTCACTGGTGCAGGAATTGGTTATTGAAGTTAATGCAAATATGGACTAGAGTACATGCTAGTTTGTCCCCAGTCCAACATCCATCACTACCTATTTATCTTCAGTTTCAGAGAAACTTTTCAGTTGATTCAAGGAAAGATTTCCTCATCACCCCTTATTTGAGAAAAAGTGCAAAACTCAATTTCCCTGGCATTCACATTATGACTAAAAGAAAACCAACCTCTAGATGAAAATGGCCCCAAGTAGAGCACTGGGCTTCCCTGGTGGCTCAGACAGTAAAGAATCTGCCTGCAATGCAGGAGGTCTGGATTCGATCCCTGGTTTGGGAAGATCCCCTGGAGGAGGGCATGGCAACCCACTCCAGTATTCTTGCCTGGAGAATCCCCATGGGTAGAGGAGCTTAGTGGGCTACAGTCCATGGGATAGCAAAAAGTCGGAGATGACTGAGCAACTAAGTACAGCACAAAGCAGTGGAAAGAAGCTGGGTCCTTTTAATATCAATAAGAGTCTGCTCTAACTCAGCATCTTTTGTTAGATGAAATAATCCAACTTTTATTATTTAACCCCAAATTAAGAAGGTTTTAAAAACAAACCAATGCAGATATGTCCAAAGGACATAGATTCCAAGTGAAAGAGCTCCAAATAGCCAATGATAGAATTATCTGAGGGAAAAAAAATGTGGTATTGGATCATAACCCAAGGAATATAGTAAGTATTCAGGAGTGCTTAATGATGTAAATATATGAAAAATTCCACAAATAAGTAAGTGAGGGGGGAGAGGCAATTCTCCAAAAATGATGACAGCAAAACTGTGACAGATAATTTATATAGATACTTTCCCCTCAAAGTGGTGAAGCATAACTATATCCTTATGTGCAGGATGCACCTAGTGACATCATGCTGAAATAAGGAGGTGGGAGTGGGGTAATTTTACTGTAATTTGTCAACACTACCTCAGCCATGTGATCAAGCTACATGTGAGAAGTACAAGCCATTTTGATAGTATCTACTCTTCATATGATGATATAAGAATGAACTTTATCTCTGTGGTCTTCCTCTTCCAAACTATCCTCCAGTCTAACCCAAAGGGAAACATTAAACAAACCAAAATTCACAAAGAGTCTACAAAGTTTATGATCAGTCTTACTCCACACTGTTATGGTCATTGAAAATAAGGTAATTCTGGGAAACTCCCCCAAAGGAGAGAAGTCTAAGGAACATCATATCTCAGTGTTATATCTCAATATTACCTCACTCTGTGGGGTGCCAGAAGTGGCTTAGGAAATCTGAGCAGAATATACTCTTTAGTTAATAATCATGTGCCAATATTGTTCCAGAAAAACATCTACTTCACTTTTATTGACTGTGCCAAAGCCTTTGACTGTGTGGACCACAGCAAACTCTGGAAAATTCTTAAAGAGATGAGAATACCAGACCACCTGACCTGCCTCTTGAGAAACCTGTATGCAGGTCAGGAAGAACTGAACATGGAACAACAGACTGATTCTAAATAAGGAAAGGAGTACATCAAGGCTGTATATAGTCACCCTTCTTATTTAACTTATATGCAGAGTACATCATGAGAAACACTGAGATGGATGAAACACAAGCTGGAATCAAGAATGCTGGGAGAAATATCAATAACCTCAGATATGCAGATGACATCACCCTTATGGCAGAAAGTGAAGAAGAACTAAAAAAAAACCTCTTGATGAAAGTGAAAGAAGAGAGTGAAAATATCAGCTTAAAACTCAAACTTCAGAAAATTAATATCATGGCATCTGGCCCCATTACTTCATGGCAAATAGGCGAGGAAACAGTGAAAACTGTCTGATTTTATTTTGGGGGGCTCCCAAATCACTGCAGATGGTGACTGCAGCCATTACATTAAAAGATACTTGTTCCTTGGAAGAAAAGTTATGACCAACCTAGACAGCATACTAAAAAGCAGAGACATTACTTTGCCTGCAAAGGTCCATCTAGTCAAAGCTATAGTTTATCCAGTAGTCATGTATGGATGTGAGAGTTGGACTATAAAGAAAGCTACATGCCAAAGAACTGATGCTTTTGAACTGTGGTGTTGGAGAAGACTCTTGAGAGTCTCTTGGACTGCAAGGAGATTCAACCAGTTCATCCTAAAGGAAATCAGTCATGAATATTCTTTGGAAGGACTGATACTAAAGCTGATACTCCAATACTTTGCCTGCCTGATGCGAAGAACTGATTCATTAGAAAAGACCCTGATGCTGGGAAAGATTGAAGGTGGGAGGAGAAGGGGACAACAGAGGATGAGATGGTTGGATGGCATCACCGACTCAATGGACATGAGTTTGAGTAAACTCCAGGAGTTGGCAATGGACAGGGAGGCCTGGCATGCTGCAGTCCATGGTTCTCAAGGAGATGGACACAACTGAGTGACTTAATTGAACTGAATATCATTTCATTAATTAGGACAAATGTATATTAATGTAAAATGTCAACAACAGGCAAACTGAATGTGGTACAAAAAAACACCTTGTACTATCTTTGCAACTTTTCAGTAAATCTAAAGGTCTCCTATTTTTTTTTTTAATAATTCAGTGTTGCCATATATTCCTGAAGGTTTCTTTTTGATCAATAAATATTCCTATTTTTAACATCAAATTAATTGAACTTTTCCCCTGTTATCAGTAATTTTCTTTCTGCTTTTTAATAAACTTGCCAGTTCCCCATTCTTGGTGTGAAGATATTCTCCTATGTCTTCTCCTAGAAGGCTTTTGTATTTACCTTTCATATTGAGATAGCCTGGAATTAAATTTTATGGCTGATAAGTGATCTCAGTTATTTCTTTTTTCAATATTTATTGGATCTTTGTCTTTACCTCACTCTAGGGAAGGTCAATTTTAAGTTTTTTCTTGTGGTATAATTTTACCACTTCTGAAGATTAAGGGGATTAACTAACAACTGACACTCCCCATCACCCTTGTAACCAACAGGCCGTCTAAAATGGCTAATCATTCACTGCTAACAAGTCAACAGTGTAATAAAGTCAATTCTTATTTTTTTTATTTATTAAAGTTTAGTTGATTTACAATGTTGTGTTAATTTCTGCTGAACAGCAAAGTGACACAGTATATGTATATATATGTATATATATTTCATATTATTTTAATAACATATCCAATATAGTTTATATAGGATATTGAATATAGTTCCCTGTGCTGTACAGTAGGACCTTATTATTTATCCATTCTCTATATAATAGTTTGCATCTTCTAGTCCTAAACTCCTGGTGGATGCCTCCCCCATCCTATCCCCCTTGTCAACCATGAGTCTGTTGTCCAGGTCTGTCCAGGTCTGTGATTCTGCTTTTGTTTCGTAGGTAAGTTGACTTGTGTCATAGTTTAGATTCCACACATAAGTAATATCATATGGTATTTGTCTTTCCCTGTCTAAATAAAGTCATTTATTGACTGGACTCAGGCAGTGTCCAGAGTGACTCACTCTGTTGCAAACAGCTTCCATCTTGGAAAGGGACATGAACCAGTGCAACTGTCCAGGCCTTTATTTGATACATTTCTTTGCTCTTGGGAAAAATTGTCTTCATAAATCTTGAAAGTTTTTCATAGCATGCCCCCAGACTATCTCTCTGGTCTCACATATCATGATTCTTACCACTAGCTCATGTTAACATTCTACCCATTCCTCAAAGATACTGCTTCAGTGTAATATTCCTTCTACCAGACAATGACTTTACCTGATCTGGATATTGACTGCTCCATATTTTCCTGGGCTAATTTTTATTCTCCCTTCAAATTTTAAGATAAATAATATTTGAAGGAAGAATAAGATAAATAATATTTCTTCATAAAAGTCTCCCATAATCCATCAGAATGAGTGCACTCTCTTATTATAAGTCCCACAGCATCATTTTATTATCCTTTGGAGCCCCATAATTAAACTTGGTTAATTGCTTGCATACTTACCATAGTCTATTTCTCTTAATAAATTGAGGGTTTCATGAAATAGCTGCTTCAGAATCTACCACAGAAATGAGTACACAGAGGATTCATTAAGAACACTATGGAATAAATGAGAAGGGAGGTATTTAAACAGCTGTCACTGAAACTTATTTTAAGTAATTAAGTCTCTAAGAAAATATCTTTAAGAAAATTCTATGGGTAATTCCCTGGTGGCCCAGTGGTTAAAGCTATTCACTTCCACCCCAGGGAACATGGTTTGAATCCTGGTCAGGGAATTAAAATCCCACATACTGAAGGAGACAACAGAGGATGAGATGGTTGGATGGCATCACTGACTCAATGGACATGAGTTTGAGCAAGCTCCAGGAGTTGGTGATGGACAGGGAAGCCTGGTGTACTGCAGTCCATGAGGTCACAGAGTCAGACCTCACTGAGCAATTGAACTGATGCTGAACAGTGTGGCAGATAAAATAAAATAAAATATTTTAAAAAGATAATTCTGTAAAAGACTAAGTACCTGAAACAGAAAGTGAATTTCTAAAGGCATAAGTACTTTAAAACTAAGAGACAGTTGAGGTGTATAAACTGCTCTGAATTAGGATGGCATAGTTGAGCAGAGATAGAACAGAAATAAGGAGGACATGAGAAGGAGATGTGGAGAGTGAGACTGAGAAGAAGACAGCAGGTTTTTCCAAAGAATAGCGCTTTCTAAAAAAAAATATTTTCTTTTATTTCTCCCCTTTTCCTCCCTCCATCCTCCGCCTCCTCATTCTTCCTTTAGGATTCTCTCCACCTCTTCAAACTGATGCTCACATTGGAGTCTCCAACTTAGACCTTGGTGCAAGATGTGGGTGTGGTTGCACACCAGAAATCAAAGAACAAATCCACATCCCAGCACTCTCAGTCCAGGCCAGTGCACAGCAAGGTGTGATACCCTGGACACACTGATGACATGCAACTGACCTGCTTATACATCAGTGGAAGTAAGGACTTTGGTTATTAGGTGATGTAATACCCCTTGAAATTCACAGACATCTTGGGGGAGAGAGGTTATGGCATTTCCAGACAGACTGTGAAATGGGAGCATGGACCAATTGTAGCTAAATATTAAAGGGTAGAGATACCCTGGTGATACTTTTTTCAAGGCCCAGCATGATTTGGCCTTCTTCTCTGTCTTCCTCAGATTTTGTAACCTCTCATCCTTCCTTATTGCCTCTGCCCTCTTCCAGGCCCCACACATTATTCTCTCTGGATGAAGTATTCTTCTAGGGAACTTCTTGGCTTTGACTCCACATCACTCTGGCCACAGGTCAACTTAATCATAATGTTTAAAGATAGTGTCCTTGTATTCCAAATCATGCTTTTCCATTTTACCCTGTTCTGTGACCTTTAAAGCATTTATTAGTATTTGACTTACAGGGTTGGCCAAAAAGTTCATTTGAGATTATCTATAATATGTTCCAAAAAAACAAAAGAACCTTTTGGCCAACCCATTATCTTATGTATTTGTTTTCTCCTGTATTATGTACAATATACTCTACGATGACAGATACTTTTCCATATTGTTCTCTACAGCATTATCAGAATCTAAATAAGTTCAAGGTTAATAGTAGATCTTATGTCAGTAATAGAGGACTAAATGAAATGATCTCGGTTTAGTTCAGTTCAGTCATTCAGTTAAGTCTGACTCTTTGTGACCCCATGGACTACAGCACACCAGGCCTCCCTGTCCATCACCAACTTCTGGAGCTTGCTCAAACTCACATCCATTGAGTCAGTGATGTCATCAACCATCTCATCCTCTGTTGTCCCCTTCTCCTCCTGTCTTCAATCTTTTCCAGCATCAGGGTCTTTTCTAATGAGTCAGTTTTTCACATCAGGTGGCCAGAGTATTGGAGTTTCACCTTCAGCATAAGTCCTCTCAATGAATATTCAGGACTGATTTCCTTTAAGATGGACTGGTTGGATCTCCTTACTGTCCAAGGGACTCTCAAGAGTCTACCACAGCTCAAAAACATCAATTATTTGGCACTCAGCTTTCTTCACAGTCCAACTCTCACATACATACATGACTACTGGAAAAACCATAGCCTTGATAAGATGGACCTTTGTTGGCAAAGTAATATCTCTGCTTTTTAATATGCTGTCTAGCTTGGTCATAACTTTCCTTCCAAGGAGTAAGTGTCTTTTAATTTCATGGCTGAAGTCACCATCTGCAGTGATTTGGAAGCCCCTCAAAATAAAGCCTGCCACTGTTTCCACTTTTCCTCATCTATTTGCCATGAAGTGATGGGGCTGAATGCCATGATATTAGTTTTCTGAATGTTGAATTTTAAGCCAACATTTTTACTCTCCTCTTTCGCTTTCATCAAGAGGCTCTTTAGTTCTTCTTCACTTTCTGCCATAAGGGTGGTGTCATCTGCATATCTGAAGTTACTGATATTTCTCCCAGCAGTCTTGATTTCAGCTTGTGCTTCATCCAGCCCAATGTTGCTCATTATGTACTGGGCATATATGTTAAATAATCAGAGTGACAATATACAGCCTTGATGTACTCCTTTCCGGATTTGGAACCAATCTGTTGTTCTGTGTCCAGTTCTGACTATTGCTTCCTGGCCTGCACAGATTTCTCAAGAAGCATATAAGGTGGTCTGGTATCCCCATCTCTTTCAGAATTTTCCAGAGTTTGTTGTGGCCCACACAGTCAAATACTTTGGTAGAGTCAATAAAGCAGAAATAGATGTTTAATGAATAAGTGAATATATGAATGAAGAGGTAAGGAACTGACTGTAAGATCCTAGATGTTATGGAATGGCTCAAAAACAAAAAGACAATGGTGATGGAACTTAAGGAAATAATGCTTTTATGTTTCATCCTTTCTGATCTTTCTTTCTTTCTCTCTTGGTCTCTTCCTTCTTCCTAGCATACCTACCAGGAATTTCAGAAAGTGAACTGCCTCCCTGAGCACACCACAGGAGCCCTACATGGGGGTATGTGTCTGAATCCTGCAGGAGAGGGAGTTTGTGTGTGAGTTTGTGCATGCGTGTGTGTGTGTAAGTCTTCTAGATGACTCAGCCCTGGAGAGTCAATCAACCTCAGTAAATAAAGGCCCCATGACTTTAAGTGGTGGATCATTTGTGTATCTGAACAGGGGTGGGGATCTATGCTTTTCACATGCTGCTGCTGCTGCTACTAAGTCACTTCAATCGTATCTGACTTTGTGCGATCCCATAAACGGCAGCCCACCCAGGCTCCCCCATCCCTGGGATTCTCCAGGCAAGAATACTGGAGTGGCTTGTCATTTCCTTCTCCAATGTGTGAGTGCTAGTTTGAGACAAAGGCTATAGATGTAAATTGATCAGAGTCCATACCTGGGGTGACTGAAAGGAATACAAGGATACAAAGTCATATTAATTTTAGAGTTGGAAAATGTCTAACCAGGAAAGTTTACCATGAACATCATAAAATTAATGATATTAATGGCATGTGTGCTAGCCTCTTATGTGCATGACTGAGCTCTTTTGGGCTGCCCAAAAGGAAGTAACATTTGATTTTTTAAATACCAATTATTTATGACAGGTAGCTCTTTAGCAGTGATATACACAGAAGGTTTTATTTTTACCTTTTGTTGTAGTGCATTTTAAAACCTACTATTAATATTTCCTTAATTAAAGAACACAAGGGAATCAAAATGATGGCATATTATTTTGACAGTTTGCTATCTTATGAGTAACAAAATTTGAACCTCAATACAAATATACAATTAAGCATCTTTTCTTAGTTTATGAATATTAATTGAGAAAAATACATGGAAAAATATGAGAGAAAATATAATATATTAAAGTATTTCATTTTTCTATACTCTACTCAAATTATTGCCCAAGTAAGGCACTCTTAGGAAATCTATTTCATCACCATTTATTAATGTCAATATTTTATTTCCTTACTATCAACCAGCATCAGGTTAAAGATAATTTCACAAATTTTGTTGAATTCCACAAATATATGCAATATGTATCCTTTTCCATAGTGACACATATAAATATTATCTTAAATGGTTGCTCATTTTTTATAATTATAATTAATGGGGAAACTTGGACAGGGTTTGCAGAGTTGTTTAAATTTCTGAATAAGAGAGAGGGAAAGCTGGTGAAAAAACTTGGAAAACTAAATCAGCCCAGAAGACATAATGTTTATATACGTGAATTTTAGAAAAAGAGAACAAAATATGAAAGGGCAGCAATTATCAAAGAAAAAAATCAAGAATTTGACTCAGTCATGGAGAATATGAAAGTCTGGCCCAGAGATGAGCAAACTTTCTATAAAGGACCAGACAGCTAACATAGGTTTTATAGGCCACACTCTGTCTCTCTTACAACTACTCAACTTTATGTTATTAAATTTAGACAATCTGTAAACAAATGAGCCTGGATCTATTCCAGTGAAATTTTATTTATGGACATAGATATTTGAATTCCATGCAGCTTTTACTTGTCATGAAATTATCTTCTGTTTTCTTCCCATTTAAAATGTAATCACATGCGAGTCCTAGAAAGTCAGGGGTCAAGATAATTTTGCCCCATGTACTGCTCAACCCTAGCCCCTCTAAGGGCCCACTAATGGTCCAGTAACATATATTGGAGTAAACTGATACTCCAACTCACCAATGGACACAATAGATACTCAGCACAATGGGAGGGCCTTAAAAGCTATTGGCTGTATTTATATAAAATCAGAAAAGAACATCTAAAGATAAACAGCAGAAATGAGCTCAGTAAAAATGTCTATGAATTTCATAATCCAGTAGAGAATTCTTATTAAATTTCCTAATTAATTTTGTAACAAAATTTTTGTTTCTGTTTTGTTTTTAGAAATTCAAACCAACTTTTCCCTACATCTCACTGTCTCTCTCTCTCTGTCTGTCTCTCTCTTTCTCTTGTACTTGATGAAATGATTCTAAAATTCACAGGAAAACATAGGATCAAGAATAAGCAATCTAATTTTGACTGACAATAAGATAACATGTACAATGACAATAATAGTGAATCATTTCTAAGAATTGAGATGATGTACACCCAGATAATGGTCAGATCATATATAAAAAGAGAATGCTGACCTCCAAAAAGCAACAACTAGCCATGGAAGCCAATCTGCCAATCATAAGAAGTAAATCATTACTGTAGCAAGCAGTCCAGGAAGCCTTGCTTCTCAGTTGGAACAGTGGTAAAGAATCCACCGGCAATGTAAGACTTCATTTCAGTCACTCAGTCATGTTGGACTCTGTGACCACATGGACTGCAGCACAACAGGCCACCCTGTCCATCACCAACTCCCAAAGTTTACTAAAACTCATGTCCATTGAGTCAGTGATGCCATCCAACCATCTCATTCTCTGTCGTCCCCTTCTCCTCCCGCCTTCAATCTTTCTCAGCATTAGGGTCTTTTCAAATGAGTCAGCTCTTCGCATCAGGTGGCCAAACTATTGAAGTTTTAGCTTGAGCATTAGTCCTTCCAATGAATATTCATCACTGATTCCTTTAGGATGGACTGGTTGGATCTCCTTGCAGTCCAAGGGACTCTCAAGAGTTTTCTCCAACACTACAGTTCAAAAGCATCAATTCTTCAGTGCTCAGCTTTCTTTATAGTCCAACTCTCACATTCATACATGACTACTGGAAAAATCATAGCCTTGACTAGATGGACCTTTGTTGATAAAGTAATGTCTCTGCTTATTAATATGCTATCTAGGTTGGTCATAATTCTTCCAAGGAGTAAGTGTCTTTTAAATTCACGGCAGCAGTCACCATATGCAGTTATTTTGGGTGCCAAAATTCACTTAACAGAAGACAGAGATCAAGATCATCCCCAAGGAAAAGAAATGCAAAAAAGCAAATGGCTATCTGAGGAGGCCTTACAAATAGCTGTGAAAAGAAGAGAAGGGAAAAACAAAGGAGAAAAGGAATGATATGCCCATCTGAATGCATGGTTCCAAAGAATAGCAAGGAGAGATAACAAAGACTATTATCTCCCTATGGAATTCAGTGATCAGTGCAAAGAAACAGAGGAAAACAATAGAATGGGAAACACTAGAGATCTCTTCAAGAAACTTAGAGATACCAAGGGAAAACTTCATGCAAAAAGGGGTCAGCAAATGACAGAAATGGTATGGACCTAACAGAAGTAGAAGATATTAAGAAGACGTGGCAAGAATACACAGAAGAACTATACAATAAAGATCTTCATGACCCAGATAATCACAATGGTATGATCACTTACGTAGAGCCAGACATCCTGGAATGTGAAGTCAAACTGGCCTTAGGAAGCATCACAACGAACACACCTAGTGGAGGTGATAGAATTTCAGTTGAGCTATTTCAAATCCTAAAAGATGATGCTGTGAAAGTGCTGTACTCAGTATGCAAGCAAATTTGGAAAACTCAGCAGTGGCCACTCCAATCTCAAAGAAAGGCAATGCAAAACAATACTCAGACTATTACACAATTACACTCATCTCACACGCTAGTAAAGTAATGCTCAATATCCTCCAAGTCAGCCTTCAGCAATATGTGAACTGTGAACTTTCAGATGTTCAAGATGGTTTAGAAAAGGCAGAGAAACCAGAGATCAAACTGCCGACATTCACTGGATTATCGAAAAAGCTAGAGAGTTCCAGAAAAACATCTATTTCTGCTTTATTGACTATGCCAAAGCCTTTGAATGTCTGGATCACAATAAACAGTGGAAAATTCTAAAGGAGATGGAAATACCAGACCACCTGACCTGTCTCTTGAGAAACATGTATGCAGGTCAGGAAGCAACAGTTAGAACTGGACATGGAACAACAGATTGGTTCCAAGTAGGAAAAGGAGTACATCAAGGCTGTATATTGTCACTCTGCTTATTTAACTTATATGCAGAGTACATCATGAGAAATGCTGGGCTGGAAGAAGTGCAAGCTGGAATCCAGATTGCCAGGAGAAATATCAATAATGTCAGATATGTAGATGACACCACCCTTATGGCAGAAAGTGAAGAGGAACTAAAAAGCCTCTTGCTGAAAGTGAAAGAAGAGAGTGAAAAAGTTGGCTTAAAGCTCAACATTAAGAAAACTAAGATCATGGCATCTGGTCCCATCACCTCATGGCAAATAGATGAGGAAACAGTAGAAACAGTTGCTGACTTTATTTTTCTGGGCTCCCAAATCACTGCAGATGGTGACTTCAGCCATGAAATTAAAATACACTTGCTCCTTGGAAGAAAAGTTATGACCAAGCTAGACAGCATATTAAAAAGCAGAGATAAATTTAGAGAAGAGCTCACATTTATTCTACTCAAACTCTTCCACAAAACTTCAGAGGAAGGTAAACCTCCAAACTCATTCTATGAGGCCACCATCACCTTAATACCAAAACCAGACAAAGATGCCACAAAAAAGAAAACTACAGGCCAATATCACTGATGAACATAGATGCAAAAATCCTTAACAAAATTACAGCAAATAGAATACAACAACACATTAAAAAGATCATGCATCATGAGCAAGTAGGCTTTATCCCAAGGATGCAAGGATTCTTCAATATCCGCAAATCAATCAATGTAATACACCACATTAACAAACTGAAAACTAAAATCCACATGATTATCTCAATAGATGCAGAGAAAGCCTTTGACAAAATTCAACATCCATTTATGATAAAAAAAAAAACTCTCCAAAAAGCAGGAACAGAAGGAACATACCTCAACATAATAAAAGCTATATATGACAAACCCACAGCAAACATTATCCTCAATGGTGAAAAACTGGAAGCATTCCCCCTGAAATCAGGGACAAGACAAGGGTGCCCACTCTCACCACTACTACTCAGCATAGTTTTGGAAGTCTTGGTCACAGCAATCAGAGCAGAAAAAGAAATAAAATGAATCCAGACTGGAAAAGGAGAAGTAAAACTCTCACTGTTTGCAGATGACATGATCCTCTACATAGAAAACCCTAAAGACTCTACCAGAAAATTAACTAGAGCTAATCAGTGAATATAGTAAAGTTGCAGGATATAAAATCAACATACAGAGATCCCTTGCATTCCTATACACTAACAATGAGAAAGCAGAAAAAGAAATCAAGAAAAAAATTCCATTCACCATTGAAATAAAAAGAATAAAATGCTTAGGAGTATATCTACCTAAAGAAACAAAAGACCTATATATAGAAAACTAGAAAACACTGATGAAAGAAATCAAAGAGGACACAAATAGATGGAGAAATATACTGTGTTCAAGGATTGGAATAATCAATGTAGTGAAAATGAGTATACTACCCAGAGCAATCTATAGATTCAATGCAATTCCTATCAAGCTACCAGAGGTCTTTTTCAGAGAACTATAAAAAATAATTTCACAATTTGTATGGAAGTACAAAAAACCTCGAATAGCCAAAGAAATCTTGAGAAAGAAGAACCGAACTGGAGGAGTCAACCTGCCTGACTTTAGGCTATACTACAAATCCACAGTCATTAAGACAGTATGGTACTGGCACAAAGACAGAAATATAGGTCAATGGAACAAAATAGAAAGCCCAGAGATAAGTCTATGCATCTATGGACACCTTATCTTTGACAAAGGAGGCAAGAATATACAATGGAGAAAAGACAATCTCTTTAACAAGTGGTGCGGGGAAAACTGGACAGCCACTTGTAAAAGAATAAAACTAGAACACTTTCTAACACCATACACAAAGATAAACTCAAAATGGGTCAAAGATCTAAGCATAAGACCAGAAACTATAAAACTCCTAGAGGAAAACATAGGCAAAACACTCTCTGACATAAACCAAAGCAGGATCCTCTATGACCCACCTCCCAGAACACTGGAAATAAAAGCAAAAATAAACAAACGGGACCTAATTAAAATTAAAAGCTTCTGCACAACAAAGGACTCTATGGGAGAGGGCAAGGGTGGTATGATATGGGAGAACGGCATTGAAACATGTAAATTATCATATGTGAAATTAATCGCCAGCCCAGTTTTGATGCTTGATACAGGGTGCTCAGGGCTGATGTACCAGGATGACCCAGAAGGATAGAATTAGGAGGGAGGTGGGAGAGGGCTTCTGGAAGGGGAACCCATGTATACCCATGGTGGATCATGTCAATGTATGGCAAAACCAACATGATAATGTAAAGAAAATAAATAAATAAATAATAAAAAGCAGAGATATTACTTTGCCAACAGAGGTCCATCTTGTCAAGGCTATGGTGTTTCCAGTAGTCATGTACGGATGTCAGAGTTGGACTATAAAGAAAGCTAAGCACTGAAGAACTGATGCTTTTGAACTATGGTGTTGGAGAAGACTCCTGAGAGTCCCTTGGACTGCAAGGAGATCCAACCAGTCCATCCTAAAGGAGATCAGTCCTGAGTGTTCATTGGAAGGACTGATGTTGAAGCTGAAACTCCAATACTTTGGCCACCTAATGGGAAGAGCTGACTCATTTGAAAAGACCCTGATTTGCAAAAGATTGAAGGCAGGAGGAGAAAGGGATGACAGAGGATGAGATAGTTAGATGGCATCACTGACTCAATGGACATGAGTTTGGGTAAACTCCGGGAGTTGGTGGTGGACTGCAAGGCCTGGCGTGCTACGGTTCATGGTGTCACAGAGTTAGACACGACTGAATGACTGAACTGAACTGAATACAACACAGCTCTATGGATGAATCTCAGAAGCTCTGCCTCAGAATATCAATAGAAAATAAATGAGACTTAAAGGACTATGACAATTTAAACCAGAAAAT
The DNA here is from genome assembly GCA_007570785.1 of Antilocapra americana. Classification (NCBI taxonomy): domain Eukaryota; kingdom Metazoa; phylum Chordata; class Mammalia; order Artiodactyla; family Antilocapridae; genus Antilocapra; species Antilocapra americana. The sequence continues at coordinate 50,844,118 of ML660197.1, read as the reverse complement.
AAGGAGATTGTGATTTTCAAAAAATGGTCATAAGACATCTTTGTTGGAAATGCTTGATCAGAGTGTCCTGCCAACTGCAAGGAAACAAAATATTAGTTGATGCAGATTTACTAACTGCAAGGAGTCTTTTGGAATTCCCGTAATTCAGAGTTTGTACATTATTTTCTAAATAGTCCACTTATTTTGGGTCTCTAGAATGAATCTTTCTTTTCCATTCATTCCATGTTTCATTCCCCATCCCGTCTCAGCATCACAACTAGCAGAGATCTCTAGATTCTCTATATATTATTCCATCATTCCTCCAGAAATGTATTTTTATTCAACAGTGAAATGAAAGAAAATGATAGAATGAGTAGTACATAATGTCTATGGGTATTTATAGATGACTGGTCTGTAGAACACTGTAGCAGTGAGTAATATAGGTAGTAACATTAATAATAAATAACTTTTATTAAGTACTTCATAAATGCAAAGTATTTTCTAAACACTTTGCATAAATACCATTGTCTAATTCTCACAACAATTCTATAGTTATGAACATTTCCTCATATTATAAATGATAAAATTTCATCATGAAAATAATAAATTGCCAAAATATGTGTAGCTAATAAATGATAGAGCTCGAAATTATTACTTGGTGTCTAGCTACAGAGCCTGTGCTTGTAACCAACTGTGCTCTAAATATGTGAATCCACTACAAAAGACACTAGTAAAAAGATGAATTAAGCTAAAGTTAAGTAAAATTAAAAATCAGTGTTTAGTAACATTGGCCACATTTTGAGTGCTCCATAAGCTCATGTGACTAGTGGCTACCATATTATACAGCACAAATTTAGAACATTACCTAAAATATAGGGTAAGCCTCCTCCCAAACCAGAGCCTGATATTTGCATTGAATCTATGTAGCTTCAGTGTGAAAATAAGATCACACAAATGCACTAATTCAGAATTGACTGAGTATTGTTCTCTGTTAATGCAGGATTTCTCGGTTAAGTGTTCCTTCGTGTCATGCTTCTTGGAGGTCCCTCACATGCTGCTGGTGAATCATCACCCTAAAATCGTCACTGATCTAATGGGAGACACCATTAATTCCCAGGGTGCTAAAGCTTGAGAGTACCAGTATTAAATTAAATTTAGAGGAATGAGGACGTGAAAAATGCATGGAAAGTCTATGGCTTGCTCATTTTTACATCATATTCTGTTCAGATCATCCCAAAACAATATTCTAGATAAAATGCATTTCAGAGTTAATATCTCTTTTACAGCTTAAAATTGGTCTCCCTGTGATTTTGTATTTCTCTTCCTCTCTTTTGTTTTCATCTTTTATCAGCCACACACACGAGTGTACACACACACGTGTGTTAAACCTAGAATGATCTGAGAGAAGATGATTGTGTTGTTCTGAGAAACTTTGCCTCTGACTATTAAGGTTTAGCCCCTGGGACACAGGTTCATGCTGGTCCAACATTCTTTATGTGAATTCTTTCTCTGGGGAGGCTCCTCATTCCCATGGACCAAGACTTTTTCTGCTGAATCTTTCTCGCTAAAACTCACTGGATGTGCATTGACACAGCAGTGGCCAAAGTTGAGATGTCTTCTTAGAATCAGGCTTATAGTGGTTAAAATGATGCAACTCCATTCACACCCACTTAAAGAGGCCTAAGTACATTTCATCCTTACCTGGATTGTCTTTGAATGAGATTAATCATTGTATGTCTTACAGATCTGATAGTCAATACAAATGATAATTTATACCCCAGTGCCACTCACACAATCTTGGGTCTTTCTACATTGTACTTAAATTTATTAAAACTCCCTATTGTCAACCAAATGTTTTCTCCTCCTAGAACTTCCTCTATTTTCTGTTTTTTCCCCTTTTATTTATTTATTAATTTTTACTTTATAATATTGTATTGGTTTTGCCATACATTGACATGAATCTGCCGTGGGTGTACATGTGTTCCCCATCCTGAACCCCCTCCCACGTCCCTCCTCATCCCATCCCTCTGGGTCATCCCAATGCAACAGGCCCGAGCACCCTGTATCAAGCATCAAATCTGGGCTGGCAATTCTTTTCACATATGATAATTTACATGTTTCAATGCCATTCTACTATATCATCCCACCCTTGCCCTGTCCCGTAGAGTGCAAAAGACTGTTCTATACATCTGTGTCTCCTTTGCTGTCTCCCATACAGGGTTATCATTACTATCCTTCTAAATTCCATATATATGTGTTAGTATACTGTATTGATGTTTTTCTTTCTGGCTTAATTCACTCTGTATAATAGGCTCCAGTTTCATCCATCTCATTAGAACTGATTCAAATGTATTCTTTTTAATGGCTGAGTAATATTCCATTGTGCATATGTACCACAGCTTTCTTATCCATTCGTCTGCTGATGGAACTCTAGGTTGCTTCTATGTCCTGGCTATTATAAACAGCGCTGCGATGAACACTGGGGTACTTTCAGTTTTAAAAAAAATTTCAGCATCTGATTTTTTTCTTAATTCTCCTAAAGGTACTGTTACTGAACTCAGGTTTGGCTGCTTGCTGCTCAGTCAATACTGGAATTGGTAATAAAGTTAAATTTGCTTTATTCAGAAGGACTGCAACAGGAGAAGTTGGTCTCATGCTAGAATCCACCTCCCCACTGCTAATCAGTGAGCAAGATCTTTTAAAGGGAAATTTCAAGGATATATAGGATAGAGGAGAATGCTATATGCTGAGTAACAGTCTGTCAATTTCTGACAGTCATCTTGAAATTGATCATGTGGTGGCCTGATCAGTATCATCTTGACTGTTATAAGTACAATTAATTTTCAGTGCCAGGGCTGGTTTGTCCACATTTCCTTGAGAGCAGTTCTCAGAATTGTGTAAGATGGAAGAGTTTATGTCAGAGCTGCAATCTGGTCATCATGCAGTTAATTTCTTTCCCTGGTGAGAGTTTCAGTTTCTGCAAAGCAGTTCAAAATACATGGCTCAGAATATTATCTAGGGATGTTTCCAGTGATGGCTTTGATCCCTGATCAGGGAACTAAGATCCCACTTGTCTCACAGCCTAAAAAGCAAAACATAAAGAAGAAATAATATTGTAACTAATTCAATAAAGACTTTTTTTATTTTACTTTTTTTTTTACTTTACAATATTGTATTGTTTTGCCTTTTAAAATGGTCAACATCAAAAACATCTTTAAAAGAAAGAAAGCTATCTATATTCCTTGAGACAGAAATAAAGGACCTCTGACTTTGTTTAATGGCTAGACTATTAGTATTTTGTCTTGTTTGAATATTTTCCTTTGCTTCTGTGTTTTCTTATTTCTCTGATTAAACTTATTCTTTGCTTAAAATTTTTATACAGATAAGAGGCAGGCAGAGGACATGGTATATCAGAGGATCTTTAATTTCCCAGGTCTTCTCCTGGGAAGGCCCTCTAAGATCCCTCTAGTAACCTTGTATTTCCAAAATTCAGTACCCAGTATCCCACTATAGAAAACTACCCCCTACACCATTGCCCAGTCCATTCAACTTGGAGGTAGATAGCAGTCAGACTTTGTTGCCCATGATACTTCTTTAAGTAATGTGCAAGAAAGCAGAAGAAGCACCCAAAGAGTAAGACAGTGAGTCCTTCATATATATACTGGCATGGCCTGTACAAGTGTGAAAGAGTCCATAGAAACTAAATGCTTGGTAAAAGTATAATTTTCCCCTGGACAAACTGAGTGAACAGGTGACACATCTTGCAACTGATTCACCCATAGCCGACAAGGGTTGACTGGAATCCACAGGACTCATTAAAAGAAGCCAGAGTTCTAGTAGCTGTTTGACAGTGAGTCACTGGAGGAAAAGGAAAAATGTATCTCATAATGAAGATAAAGAGATGCAGTTTGCAAAAGTATCATCAGTAAGAAAACATAGAAAATGGGGATGACTTACACTGGAGAGAAAAAAATAAAAAGTAATCCAGGAGATAAACATATGAGTGGAAGTGCTTTATGTCAGACAGTCTAGGAATATTTTCTCTTTTCTTTACCTCATAGTGAAACCATTTCTGGAATATGTAGTTTCTCTTCTCATTTTATATTAAAAAAAAGAAACTGAGATTCAGAAAGACCAAATAACTTTCCCAAGATTCTGCAGCCAATGAGCGCTGAAACCAAAATAGGCATCACATTTTCTAAACCTCAGGATTCATTCCTTCTTTACTGTCCACTGTTGAAACTATTGCAAATTTATTTGTAGATCAACAGTAGAGTGAATATATCAGCTTCATCTCATATCTGATAATAACAACTCATTTTGTGCATATTTTACAATGGCTTTTAATCTTCCAAAACCATCGATATTCTTGAGAATCCACAGAGATGAATTTGTCTCCAAATGTACCCATGTGCTTGCATATACACAAATACATCACATACAGTTTTTACATGCCCTGAAGTCCAACCCTGAACCATGTGGAAGGCCATAATAACTATCTTTCTCTCTCACTTTTTTTTTAATCTACTTTTACTTTTTCTTCAGCTGTTGCATTAGGTGTATCATCATCTTAAGCTGTGAATACTGAGACTCTGAAATGCTAAATGACCTTCAGATATGCACAATTCTGACCTAACTGGTAATAGAATTCACGTCTACGTCCTTACATGAAAACACTTTGTCCTTTCTACTGCTTTCTATTGCAGTCACTAAGAACAGTGGTATTTAAATGTTTCTAGCTAAGGGAAAATGTGTATGTGAAATATGAAGCATTTTATAGAAGAGCACAAAATATTGACTAAATGAGATGATATCTTATCCTGGATTTAAGATGGATAAATGTCAGGGGTTTAAGAGATGATATGAAAACATTAAAGTCAAAATATTTTATGTTTTTTTTTCTATCTGAAAATGTCATTATTCAATAGTAGAAATAAAAGCCCATCAATGGCTTATAAATATTAACCTAGATAACTAATACACATACATGACTTTATCTTGGTTATCCACATTTCCCATGTTCATATTCATTTCTGTACATATTTTTGCTAGAATGTTGAAAAAGATACCAATACAAAATAATCTAAAGGCATTACAGCATTGTTTTAGATATAGATGGCATTTAGTCATCAAGTTGAATGGTTAACATTTATTAGGTACCTACTATGCGCTAGCCCCATTATATTCTCGGGATGGAAGAGGTAAAAGTATATTCATTGGCCTCAAGGGTTTCGTGGTCTTGTAGAAATTCTGCAAGAAAGAGATATGGGCATATAGATAAGAAAAAGATATGGTTAGTCCACTTGCTGCTGAGGTGATGATCACTGCTTATAGTAAAATTGACATTCCCTGCAGACTAATGTAGGGAGACAAGATGACCAGCTGAAGAAATATTATCCTTGTGGTGTGAGACAGAGCACTATGCTGGCATATAGGAATTCCTGTAGAGAGAATCAGCAAAAAAAAATCCAAAGGACTGCATTTAACACTTCTAATCAGCTTATCCTACCCGTACTCTAGTTTCTCTTTACATATGTTACCATATATGATACAGAGATTATTTCAGTGGAAAATAGTACTCATCAATACATGTGGCCACAGAAAAACATATGGATAAAGATCCTGAACAGTGTCCTGTGTGGCTGAATATTGCCGAGATTCTTCATTCTTCATTCTCTTTATTCCCCTATACTCCTCTTTTAGTCTTTGATTTCCCTACCTTTTCCCTCTTCCTCCCCCTCTTTTCTTCCTTAGTTTCTGCTTCTACTCCTTCTCCCATTTCCTTTATAAAGGTAATGTACTCTCTTTAAATTTTATTATCTGGTTTTCTTTCAGCCTATTAATTTATTTATTTGGCTGTATAAGGTCTTAGATGAAGCACACAGGATCTTCATTCTCTCGTGCAGGATCTTTTGTTGTGGTGGGTGCATGCCCAGTTGCTCCATCTTATCCAATTCTGCAACCATAGACTGTAAGCCTGCCAGGCTTCTCTGTTCAGAGGATTACCCTGGCATGAACGCACAGACACTCTATGTGTGGTTCATGGGCTCCAGAGTGCGTGGGCTTTAGTAATTGCAGTTGGGATTCTCTAGTTGTGGCACTCAGACTTAGTTTCTCAAGGCAAGTGAGATCTTAGATCCCCACCAGTGATTAAACCCACATCCCGTGCATTGGAAAGCAGATTCCTAACCAGTGCCTCACCAGGGAAGTTCCATCTTTAAAAAAAAAAAAAAAGTTGCTTGTCTTTTGCTTTTTGTTTGTTTGTTTGTTTTCTTAATTCAAATCTACAGGAAAGGTGAATGGAAAATACAATAGTACCAAATAAAGCTCGGTAGTGTGTGACTCTGCAATCCCATGGGCTGTAGCCCGCCAGGTTCCTCTGTCCATGGGGATTCTCCAGGGAAAACTACTGGAGTAGATTCTTTACCATCTGAGCCACCAGGGGAGCCTGCAAAATACAATGAACACCCAAAAATTCTTGCTACTCTTGCTGCTTTTAAAATTACTCATTATATCTTCTCTTTCTCTTTTTTGCCCTTGCTCTCTCCTCCTCTAGTTATGGGTACACCTTTCAAAATTACATTGTAGACATCTTCACACTAAATACATTAACATGTAACTGCTGAGGACAAAGGCATTCTCCTGAATAATGACAATGCCAGTTAACAAATGAGGTTAACTTTGGTAAATAATATTACCTGATAGACAGTCTGGTCCCATTTCACCAGTTGTTGCAATGGCTTGCTTTACAGCAGTCTTTACTGGGGAAGAGGTGTTCAAACTTGGAGAACCTCACCTACTTTTGCTCACCATAGTCCATTAGTCTGGTTTAATGTGAAACTGTCCTAACACGTTTATGAGTTGACCAATTTCCTTGTGAAGTGTTTCACATTCTGGACTTATTTTTTTTGTTGTTGCCATAGTATGTGCTTCATAAACCAGTGCACATCAGAAAGCACACAACTTCAGTTTGACTCATTATTGATAATGTTAAGATAGTGTCCTTGGATATAATAGAGTAGTATCCATTAGACATCTCCACTGAAGATGCGCCTGTTTCTTTCCTAATCATAAACAAAATTTGAGGTGATATTTTGAGCCTCTGTAAAATTATTTGGTCCCCAAATCTTTCACCCAATTTTTTAATATCAGATGATAATCCTTGCTTAAATGAATGATTATAGCAGAGGTATAAAATGGCGATAATATAATTCGATAATTTCATTTCTACTAAGTAGCTAGCATTCTTAGGTAAGGAATTATACTCTAACCATTTGTCCTTTTCTTTACTATACCTATGGACTCATATTTTTGTGTAATTTTTTTATATTTTGTTAATTTTTTTATCCATTGAAATTCTTATATTGTCTGAATTTTGGTGACTTGGAACCCATCCACTGTTCTCCCTTCTCTTGCTGCCCTCAGTCTTTCCAAGTATCAAGATTTTTTTTCCAATGAATTTGCCTTTCTCATCAGATGGTCAAAGTATTGGAGCTTCCGCTTCAGCATCAGTCCTTCCAATAATTCAGGGTCGATTTCCTTTAGATTGACTGTCCAAGAGACTCTCAAGAGTCTTCTCAAGAGTCTTCTCCAGCATCCACAATTCAAAAGGATAGATTCTTCAGTGCTCAGCCTTCTTTAAATCCAACTTTCACATCTGTACATGACTACTGGAAAAACCACATCTTTGACTAGATGCACTTTTGTCTGCAAAGTGATGTCTACTCAGAGTTTATCTTCCAACGAGCAGGTATCTTTTAATTTCATGGCTGCAGTCACTGCCCACAGTAATTTTGGAGACTGAGAAAAGCAAATTTGTTGCTGTTTCCACTTTTCCCCATCTATTTGCCATGAAGCAATGGACCAGATGCCATGATCTTAGTTTTTGAATGTTGAGTTTTAAGCCAGCTCTTTAACTCTCCTCTTTCAAGAGTCTCTTTAATTCGTCTTCGCTTTCTGCCATTAGACTAATATCATCTGCATATCTAGGGTTGTTGATATTTATCCCTCTAATCTTGATTCCAGTTTGCACTTCATCCAGCCAGGTATTTCACATGATGTACCCTGAATATAATTAAATAAGGAAGTGACAATGTTGATGTACTCCTTTCCCAATTTGGAACCAGTTCATTGCCCCATGTCCAGTTATAACTGTTTCTTCTTGATCATCATACAGGTTTCTCAGGAGACAAATAAGGTGGTCTGGTGTTCCCATTTCTTAAAGAAATTGATCCACACAGTCTGATGCATTAGCAGAGTCAATGAAGCAGAAATAGATGACTTTCCAGAATTTCCTTGCTTTTTCTATGATTCAACAGATGTTGGCAATTTGATCTCTGATTCCTCTGGCTTTTCTAAATCCAGCTTGTACATTTAAAGTTTTCAATTCATGTATTGACAAAGCCTAGCTTGAAGAATTTTGATCATTATGTTGGTAGCGTGTTAAATGAGTGCAATTGTACAGTAGTTTGAACATTCTTTGGTATTGCCTTTCTTTAGGATTAGAATGAAATGGAACTTTTCCAGTCCTGTGGCCACTACTTAGTTTTCCAAATTTGCTGGTGTGTTGAGTGCAGCACTTAAAAAGCATCATTTTTTTAGGATTTTAAATAGCTCATCTGGAATCCCGTCACCTCTACTAGCTGTGTTCATAGTAATGCTTCCTAAGGCCCACTTGACTTCACACTTCAGGATGTCTGCATCTAGATGAGTGACCACACCATTGTGATTATCCCAGTCATTAAGACATTTTTTGTATAGTTTAATTTAATCTTGACACCTCTTTCTAATCTCTTCTGTTTCTGTTAGGTCCTTACCATTTCTGTCCGTTATTGTGCCCATCTTCACATAAAATGCTCCCTTGGTAACTTCAATTTTCTTGAAGAGATCTCTAGTCTTTCCCATTCTGTTGTTTTCCTCTAACTTTTTGCTTTGTTCACTTAAGAAGCTTTTCTTACCTCTCCTTGCTATTTTCTCAAACTTTACATTCTCTTGGGTGTATCTTTCCCTTTCTTTTGCCTTTCACGTCTTTCCTTTTTTTGGCTATTTGTAAGGCCTCCTCAGACAACAATTTGTCTTCTTGCATTTCTTTTTCTTGGGGATGATTTTGATCACCATCTCCTGTACAATATTATGAACCTGTGTCCACATTTGTTCGACACTCTATGCTTTGAATCTATTCATTACTTCCACTCTATACTCATAAGGGATTTAATTTAGAGTCAAACCTAAATAACCTAAATTTAGGTCAAACCTAAATTTCCCTTTCTTCAATTTAAACCTGATTTGCAATAAGGAACAGATTATCTGTGCCACAGTCAGCTCTAGGTCTTGTTCTTGCTGTCTGTATATAACTTTTCCAACTTCAGCTCCAATATAATTAATCTTGGTATTGACCATCCGGGGATGTCTATGTGTAGAGTTGTCTCTTGTGTTATTGGAAGAGGATGTTTGCTATGACTAGTGTGTTCTCTTGGCAAAACTCTGTTAGCTTTTTCCCTTCTTCAAGTTGTACTCCAAGGTCAAACTTGCCTGTTACTCCATGTATCTCTTGACTTCCTACTTCCAGAACATGGGTGGACTGCAACATGGATCTGTCTATCAGTTTCTATCTATCTATGTATCTCCTACAATATCTAAAAATGAATAGTTCAAGAGTTATGATAACCTGACCTCTAATAACATGAAATCTACTAAAGTTTTCTATGTTTCAGCAGTTATATTGGGTCCTTTGACTATATTCCTCTAATGGTGGACAATAGGAAGACTCTGTTCAAAAGTTAACACAGAATGACTCCTTTTATTTGTACTTTTGCTATCATTCAGACAAACAATTGCAATTCTTTCTCAATATTAGGAATTTCCTTATTGATCATTTTTCATTGGACTTTTTAACAAAATAGTTCGACATCAATATGGTTCAAAAGTCAAGGATGTAAAAGTGTATGGTGGGAGAGGTTCATCCCTATTACCTCCACTCTACCTCACTCACTGAACTAGTGGAACTACTTCAATATTTTATGTCTTATCCTTTTGTGTTTATCTATGAGAAATAAAAAAGTCCCCCTTTTGCTTACACAAAAATCTGCATATGTGTATGTCTGTGTGCATGTGTGTTTGTAGCTTTTTCTTTAATTTAATAATGTATATCTAAATTAATATCAATTAATATAGATATCATTCCTCATTTCTCATTCTTTTAACAGTGCAAATGTATCATAGTTTATTTAACTAATTTCCTTCTGATGGGAATTGTTTGTTTTTGTAATATTTTGCTGTTTGTGATATGCCACAATGAATAGCCTTGTGTATCTGATGCTTCATATTTCTGAAGGTATATTTTCAAGGTAAATCCCTGGAAAGAGTAGTACTTGGCAAAAGGATTGTTGAATTTGTGGCATTTTAAAATACTCCCAAATCCTCTTCCTTAGCCTGACTTTACTTTACACCTGCATGGGCACTGTAGAATGATGGGTTTCTATACCAAAATCCCCAACAGAGTGTTGTCAGGTCTTTGAGCATTTTCCATCTGATAAGTAAGAGATGGTCTCATGTAGCCATTACTCACATGTGCTTATATGAATGAAATTGAATACATTTTCATATTTAAAGTATTTGTGTGTCTTTTCTTGTAAATTATCTGTTCACATTTTTCCCCACACTTTTTCCTACAATATTTTGATTGTTTTTCCATTGTTGTTGATATTTTAACAGTCCTTTATGTATTTGGGAGCTGGCTTTTCATATTTAGTGTAAGTTGAAAAAAATTTCCCCCTATGTACCATTTTTCTTTTTGACTTTGCTTATGTTTATACATACACACAGAAACTTTTATACATAGCCAAATATATCAAATTGTTAAAACTATTTCATAGAAATTCCAGACCATTTATAACATGCAAGTAATCTAAATGGATCTCTAAATTTGAGGCATTCAGCTTGCACGTTAAGACAGCAGAAATATACATTCAGGTAAGTGGATGGACACTTAGAGCAAATGTCTCTCCTGTGCTTAAGAATGGGAAGGATGAACAGGCTTGTGCAAGTGAAATCTTTAGTATGTTAGAGCAGTGTTAAGCAATGGTAGCAGCACTCTGTGCATAGTAACAGTTTGTAAATGATAGTAATGGAAATTAGATCATTAAGATGGAAAACATATCTTGTGCACATCTTAAAATCGAGGACCCAGGCATTCATCTTTTTAGTGCCTAGAAGTCTAGCAGCTGGAAAATGCTCCACAGATATTTTCAGAAGCCAATGAATTAGATCTAAAATGGAGCAATAATGAACGATCACAACAATGGAGTAAAAATATTAACAGTACTAATTTAAATATATCTTTGTGCATGCTATTTTAGGTAATTCTGTTTCCTTGAATGTTCAATACAAATTTCACTGGGAAAAAAAATCAATCCCTGTGTTAATTCAGACTGGCCATGCAGGCAACAGGGCTTTGTTCTGTTAATAGTAAAATATCTTTCAAATGGAGCAGGGCATTGGGAATCAGAAAATGTTATTGTTTTTCTTTATTCACACAGCACTGAAAACCTTAAATACCTACAAGAGACTGTCTCTGCATTCTATGGATTACTAACAAATCATCTGATCACTAGAGAAATGACTAGTCACATCCATTTTGAGATCTTGCTTATATCCTCCTTGCCATTCTCTTAAAGATCAGGCTGACTTTCTGAAGACAAATAATAGACAGGCCTACTCTTGGGGAACATAGCATCTTGTTCTCAAGCACTCATAGGGGAGATTTTCACAGGAATCTTTTTTTTTTTTTCCCGCTCTAAAACCCAGTGTTTGGTTTTTGAAATAAGGAGAGGCTGAACTTTTGTTCAGTTGTTGTTGAGTTTCCTTTTGGTAAAATGAATGCATTCTTGAATAGCTGGGCAGAAGGTATTTCAAGATATAATCAGCACAAATACAAATCTATGCCAGTCCAGATCATAAGCTGGAGAAAAACAGGCAACACTCCTTGCCAGACCATTGCTTTTGCTCCCTTACTGGATAGTTTCTTCCTAATAGACTGCTGGGCCCAGCTACTTCTTATGTCCTCTCAACATGCATCACAGAGAATAGACATATGATTACCCAGTTCTGACAACCTCAACAAAGCACATCAGATTATTTTTTGTTCCTTTGAGGGTGTTGAAGAGGAAGCGCTATGTGGATGACTCAAAATGCCACTCTCAAATAAAAGGAAAAGGGATAAAAAAGAAAGTGCCGGCCTGTTTGTTAGCAAGGCTTGTCAATACAAAGTCCACGTCTATAAACCCTAACCTTGGCAGATTAGATTCCATTTCACTAGACCATACTCTTCAGGCATTAAAATGGAAGGAAAGAAAAGAGACAGAGGACATTCATCTTTTTGGAAGCACACTTCCTCTATTAGCGTGGAGTTGGTGATGGACAGGGAGGCCTGGCATGCTGCGATTCATGGGGTCACAAAGAGTCAGACATGACTGAGTGACTGAACTGAACTGAACTGATGTTTTTAGAGAACCAATTCTCATTATGTTTTTTTTTCCCACAAAGAAGTAGAAATTCGAGTACAGTTGCACTAAAAAGGAGTTGATTTATTTGATATCTGTCATTTTCATGATTGTTACACTGTTTTATTCAGTGCTATAACCCCCAGATCCAATAAGGATAGTTACTCACTCTGCAGCATGAGCAACAGTAGAAATGCAGATTCCTGGGCCCCCCATCAGATATGCTGAATCAACGATTCTAAGTAGACTTTTTGATGATGGCCATTTTGACTAGTGTGAGGTGATATCTCAGTTTGGGATTGATGTGTACACACTGCTGTATAGATGCAGCAACTGATGGGATAAATCTCCAAAATATACAAAACAAACAACCAACCCAGTAAAAAAATGGGTGGACATAGAGATGGCCAAAAAGGACTAATTAATAGAGAAATGCAAATCAAACCTGTCTCACTTAGGTCAGAATGGGCATAATCAAAAATGTCTACAAACAAAAAATTCTGGAAAGGTTGTGGAGAAAAGGGAACACCCTTACACTGTAAGTAGGAATGCAAACTGATAAAACCACCATAGAGAATAAGATGGAAGTTTCTTAAAAAACTAAAGATAAAATTACTATATGACTTAGCAATCCCACCCCTGGGCATATATCTCAAGAAGATCATGATTCAAAAAGATACATGCTTAGATCTTTGATCCAATTTGAGTTGACTTTTGTGTATGGTGTTAAAAAGTGTTCTAGTTTCATTCTTTTTATTTTATTTTTTTTTTACTGTCAATTTAAATCTTTAATCAGATTCCATTCATGATTATCAGTCATATTACATGCCATGATTAGCTTTCTATAAACAATTTTGCCTTCTGTGTACAAATTGGTATCAATGAAATAAAAAATAAAACCATATACTAGGCAAAGAATTTTATTTATCTTTGTCTCAAACTTTATTCTTAGGCTTCTTCAGCTTCATTAGCTGCAAAGAATGAATTGTATATAAGCAAAAACTGAAAAGAGCTGCAGTGTCCAGGAGCTTAGGCTTAAAAATATTAGAGATCTAGATTTTATCAGATTCATAAACAAAATTTTTTGAAAAAGCAGTCATAATATAAAATAGCAGCTCCCAGTAACTTCTTCAAGATTTATCTCCTTCAGAAGTTAACTCAATTCAGTTTGCTTCATTCTTGGAAGCCTCATTAAAATTCTCCACAAGATCTGGAACTTCATCATCATCCTCCTCTCCAGTGGCAAGTGGTGCTTTCCCATCCATGGATTGTTTGGGCAGAGCTTCAGCCAGTCTCCTTAAACTGGTCAGACTGTTGACACCAAGTTGGTTTAAGATGCTGGGGAGCATTTCTGTCAGTTGCTTTGTCTCAGCGTGGCCTGTAATGGTGAAAGTGTTTGCTGCCAGAGATGCCTGAACTTTAGGGTTGTTAAAGTGGATCACTGTTCCTTGATTTGGGAACATATTCACCTCTTCAATACCAGAGATATTGTTTACCCCTAACTTCTTTAAAGAAAGCTGAAGTTTTTGTCATCTGCTGTGGCTGTTCTATGAACCACCTTCTTCTTTCTGCGAGCGGTTCCTTTCCCACCAATGTGCACTTGTGCCTGCAGTTTGGCGAGTTTCTCTTGGTTCATGATAGTTTCTCACTTCCGGCCTCCCTCTAGCTGCCATCTTGCATACCCGCGTGTGTTCGCCCAACCTCAGCTGATCTGCCAGAGACCACCTGAGCGCCAGCCCTAGTCCCCCGCGCGGCCCCATTTCCGCTCCGACAAGATGATAGTTTCATTCTTTTTAAAGTGGCTGTCCAGTTTTCCCAGCACCAGTTGTTAAAGAGATTGTTTTTTCTCCATTGTATAGTCTCGCCTCCTTTGTCAAAGATAAGGTGTCCATAGGTGCGTGGATTTATCTCTGGGCTTTCTGTTTTGTTCCACTGATCTATATTTCTGTCTTTGTGCCAGTACCATACTGTCTTGATGACTGTGGATTTGTAGTATAGCCTAAAGTCAGGCAGGTTGATTCCTCCAGTTCCATTCTTCTTTCTCAAGATTGTTTTGGCTATTCAAGGTTTTTTGTATTTCCATACAAATTGTGAAATTATTTGTTCTAGTTCTCTAAAAAAGACCTCTGGTAGCTTGATAGGAATTGCATTGAATCTATAGATTGCTCTGGGTAGTATACTCATTTTCACTATATTGATTATTCCAATCCTTGAACATGGTATATTTCTCCATCTATTTGTGTCCTCTTTGATTTCTTTCATCAGTGTTTTATAGTTTTCTATATATATATTCTTTTGTTTCTTTAAGTAGATATACTCCTAAGTATTTGCACTGGAATGACCCAGAGAGATAGAGTCAGGAGGGAGGTGGGAGTGGGATTCTGGAAGGGGAACACATGTATACTCATGGCAGACTCATGTCAATGTATGGCAAAACCAACATGATGATGTAAAGAAAATAAATAAATAAATAAATATTTTTTTTAAAAAGACATATAAAAATGAGCATGAGAACAACCAAGCATTTCATATGATTAAAAGCCTTTTGACATCACAGTTATTACAATGAAAATGTAAAATTTTGTCTTTCTTTGTGTATATTCAAATCTTAATATATTCTTCATATATTATTATATAGATAAAACATATTTGCTTTTTTAATAAAAAAAAAGATACATGCACCCCAATTGCATGTACTATTTACAATAGCCAGGACATGGAAGCAAGCTAAATGTCCATCAACAGAGGAATGGATAAAGAAGAGGTGGTGTATATATACAATGGAATATTACTTAGCCATAAAAAAACAACAAAATAATGCCATTTTGCAACATGGACCTAGAGGTCATCATATTGAGTAAAGTAAGTCAGACACAGAAAGACAAATATCATATGATATTACTTATGTTTGGAATCTAAGACAAATAAATTTATTTACAAAACAGAAGAAAAGTCATAGATGTAGCAACAAACTTATGGTTACCAGGGGATAACGGTGGGGAGGGATGAATTGAGAGATTGGGGTTGACACATATGTACTGATGCTGTTGCTGCTGCTTAGTCACTCAATCATGTCCAGCTCTGTGACTCCATGGATTATAACTCACAAGGCTCTTCTGTCCATGGAATTCGCTAGGCAAAAGTACTAAAGTAGGTTGCCATGCCTTCCTCTGGGGAATCTTCCCAATCCAGGGGTCAAACCCAAGTCTCCTGTATTGCAGGACATGGTGTCTTATGGGCTTCTTGGGTGGTGCTGGTGGTAAAGAATCCACTTGCTGATACAGCAGACACAAGAGACCTGGGTTATGTAGATCCCTTGGAGAATAAAAGAGCAACCCACTCCAATATTCTTGCCTGGAAAATTCCCATGGACAGAGGAGCATGGCAGGCTATAGTTCATGGGACTGCAAAAAGTCAGACATTACTGAGCACTTAGAAGGAGCAGCATGGTGACTTACAAACACAAAGAAAACAAGAATTAAAAACAAAAGCAACATATAGGTACTTTATAAATGTTCATTTTCTATGCCAAGATTTAAAAAGCCTTCTGAGATAATGATTTCTCACATATGTAAACCTGATAACATCCTAATATGTTAGTGTAATATACTGCATGTAATATGCATATAGATGAATAAAAATCATTTGAAAAACGTTCTCTGCTTTTATTGGGTTACTCAGAGATGGTAAAACCTGTCCATGCGCTGCCACTCCTCATCCATATCACCTAAGGGAGACATTAATAGTTGACCTTGGAGTTTTATTTTTTACTGCTGTGCTCAGATGCAGACTGACAGTTTTGCAATCACCACCAATCTATTTGAGGTGACATATAAAATGAAGCCAATTTGACATCTTGTCTCACTTACTTGTGCTTTATTTAAAATTTATTTTTATTGGAGCATAATTGCTTTACAATGTTGTATTCGTTTCTTCAGTACAATGAAGTGGATCAGTTCTGTGTATACATAGATCCTCTCTTCTTGAGCCTGCCTCCTAACCCCCTCGAGGTCCTCACAGAGCATGGAGCTGAGCTCCCTGTGCTATACCTCAGTTTCCTACTAGCTATCTATTTTAACATTTGGTAGTCTGTATATGACAATCCTACACTCTCATTTCATAAAGTCACAAAGAGGAAAACAAATATTATATATTATTGCATATGTGTGGCATATAGACATATGGTATACACAAGCCTGTTTTCAGGGTAAGAATAGAGAGGCAGATGTACCTGTTGTTTGAATAGTGGAAAATGCAGAGCATTTAGGAAGAAGAGTCAATGAACTAGAATGTGGTCAGTAGAGATTTGTGACCTGGGGTTTCCAAAATGACCACAATTTAAACATTCTATTGATTCAGCTCCAGTAAGCCTAACCCTGATATCAAAATTCACCTGTGTGACACCATGGATGGACCTAGAGAGTAAAAGGTCAGACAGAGAATGACAAATATTATATGATTTCACTCACATGTAGGATATTTTTAAATAAATAAATCAATAAGTAAAACAAGATAAAAATAAACAGATACAGGGAGAAGATAGGTGCTTATTAAAAGAAAAGGTAGTAGGGCAAGGGTGAAATGAGTAAACGGGGTTCATTGTGCAGTGATGGATAGAAACTAGGCTTTTGGTGACGAGCCTGCTGTAGTGTAGGTAGAAGTCAATAGTGATATTGTACAGATAAAAACTTATACAATTTTATAAGTCAAAATTGCCTAAATTAGAAAACAAACATGGATATGCCATATGTTAAGTTTGAGTTAGCCCAATGAGCAAATATTACAGTTAAAATATTAAAGTTCTATATAGCCGACAATAGGCTGGTTCCAAATCAGAAAATGAGTACACCAAAGCTGTATATTGTCATCTTTCTTATTTTACTTACATGCAGAGTACATCATGAGAAATGATGGACTGGATGAAGCATAAGCTGGGATCAGGATTGCTGGGAGAAATATCAATAACTTCAGATATGCAGATGACACCACCCTTAAGGCAGAAAGCCAAGAAGAACTAAAGAGCCTTTTGAAGAAAATGAAAGAGGAGAGTGAAAACGTGGGCTTAAAACAGCGCTCAGAAAACTAAGATCATGGCATCCAGTCCATCACTTCAAGGCAAATAGATGGAGAAACAATGGAAACGGTAACAGACTTTATTTTGGGGGGCTCCAAAATCACTGCAGATGGTGATTGCACCCATTAAATTAAAAGACACTTACTCCTTGGAAGAAAAGTTATGACCAACCTAAACAAAATACTAAAAAGCAGAGACATTACTTTGCCAGCAAAGGTCCGTCT
Organism: Antilocapra americana; assembly: GCA_007570785.1. Lineage (NCBI taxonomy): Eukaryota > Metazoa > Chordata > Mammalia > Artiodactyla > Antilocapridae > Antilocapra > Antilocapra americana. Next base: position 50,826,341 of record ML660197.1, on the reverse strand, counting down.
AGTCAAAGCTATGGTTTTTCCAACAGTCATATATGGATGTGAAAGTTGGAATATAAAGAAAATTGAATGCTAAAGAATTGATGCTTTTGAACTGTGGTGTTGGAGAAAACTCCTGAGAGTCCTTTGGACAGCAATGAGATCCAACCAGTCCCATCCTAAAGGAAATCAGTACTGAATATTCTCTGGACTAACTGATGCCAAAGCTGAAACTCCAATACTTTGGCCACCTAATGCAAAGAACTGACTCACTTGAAAAGACCCTGATGGTGGGAAAGATTGAAGGCAGGAGGAGAAGGGTCGACAGAGGATGAGATGGTTAGATGGCATCACCGACTCAATGGACATGAGTTTGAGTAAACTCTGGGAGTTGGTGATTGACAGGGAGGCCTGGCGTGCTGCAGTCCATGTGGTTGCAAAGAGCTGGACACGACTGAGCGACTGAACTGAACTGAACTGAATATACCTATTAAGGATGCATGATCATCTCTACTTGTGCTTTCTACATTGTTATTAAATAAAATAAAATTATATTTTAAATATAATTTTGCAATAAATATTTTACAATATTGTAAAATATTTATACAAATAATTTTACAAATAAATATTACAGTAGTGCTGGAGAAGGGAAAAATTTGTTCAGGAATTACACAAGACAAACTTGGTCTGTGATACTCCACTCTTCAGGAGTCCATCTTTCAGGTTTTTATAAACTATTTGTGCTCAGGCTCTTCCCCAAGTCTCCTAAGTTTCTCAATTTAATCATAAATCCAAAGGAAGGGGGTCTAGATATTGGTCTCTTTAAAACAGCTCCCCAGGTGATTTCAAATGTTTATTCAAAATATTATCTATTTTATACTAACTATGTTTTTATTTAATCGCTATGTCTCGTCCAACTCTTTGTGTCCCCATGGACTATATATAGCCTGCCAGGCTCCTCTGTCAATATGGTATTTTTCCAGGTAAGAATACTAGAATGGGTTAACATTTCATTCTCCAGAGGATATTCCTGACCCAGGGATACAACCCAAGTCTCTTGCATTGGTAGGTGGATTCTTCATCTCTGAGCCACGAGAGAAGCCCTTATAATAACTAGAAATTGAATATGACTTTTAAAATTGTGAATCACTATATTGTACACCTGTAACTTATATATAATATTGTATATCAACTACAATTCAATAAAAAAAACTCAAGAAAAAAATAATAGCAAGTTAGAAAAAAAAACTCACATAACTCTACGACAAAAAGCTACATCTGCTTTTACGAAGTAAATTTATAAACATTTTCAGACACATAACCAACTCTTTAGCTCCCTCTGTGAAAGGATAATAATGCAAATTAAAGGGACAAAAATGTTTATTTTGCTCTTGTTATTGTTGTTCAATTGCCAAGTCATGTCCAACTCTTTACAACCTCATGGACTGCAGCACACCAGATCCCTCAGAAGAAATGAAATAGCCCTCACATTCAACAAAAGAGAACAAAATGTAGTACTTTGGTGCAGCCTCTAAAACAGCAGAATGATCTCTGTTCGTTCCCATGGCAAACCATTCAACATCATAGTAATCCAAGTCCATGCACCAGCCACTGATGCTGAAGTAGCTGAAGTTGACCAGTTTTATGAAGAAACATTTATTTAATGTTTGTTGGCTTTGACTAAATTACCCTGTTTCATCCAATATGGTAGCCTCTAATCTCATGTAGCTAGAGAGCACTTAAAATACACAAACAAATTATTAGCTGAAAGTGTAAAATACATACTGTATCTTAAATATTTTATACAAAAAAAGTAAAATAGCTCAGTAATAATTTCTACATATTGGTTACATGTTGAAGTGGTAATAATATGTATAAATATAGATAGATAGATTTTAAATTATATTTAAAATGTAAAAAGTAGAGATCCAGTATAGGAGGATGTTTGCTAATAATAACACCACTAAAGAAGATGCCTTCTAGGCTTATTTAAGGGAAGGCTATTAGCAAAGAAAAGTCTGCAGCAAACTTTCATAAATGTGTATATAATAATGAGATAGGCCATAGTATCTTGTGACAAACCTTGGATTGCCCACAAGGATGGACTCCCAAATTTCACTTCCTCACACCTGACTACCCTGAATCTGTTGGATAGGAACACATTATCACACATTGTAATGACTTCTAGAATCCCAGGATTTATGAAATCTCTGGTTATTCATAGGTATTTCCACACAGCATTTGGCCATTTTTTTCTATCCTATTAGAAAGTATTTGCTTAGAGAAAAAAAAAAAAAATTACTGTTTCACATTCATAAATTGCCTAAAGGTACTTCTTTCAGAATCACTGCTTCTTTTTGTTTGTTGATATTTAGTTTCAGTGAAGCTTTAATTCTTTTTTTTTTTTTCTGAGAAAAGAATGTCCTGAACCCATCATGGAGAATAACTTTCAGAGAGTTGTAGGGGATATTTTTATCTCTGATGCAAAGAGAGCTGCTATTGTTGTGCTATGTTTTAATAAATAAAAGAAACTATTTCTAAAGTTTATTCATCTCATCACCTCAGATACTCTTTATTACACTGATAGACATTCTCAGCAGCAGCTTCATCACATGTGAAGTAAAGTGGTCAGATAACCACTAACAGAAGGCAAAAGAAACTCGTGTCACAGGAATAGAAGTGCAGTGTGCAGTTATGGACCCCTCGTGACTTATTCTGGCCATAGTACCACTACTCTACTACAAAACTCTTCTTAAAATAGACTAAACCCATCTCCTATTCCAAACCATTATCAGTTTAATTCAGTTCAGTTGCTCAGTTGTGTCCAACTCTTTGTGACACCATGGACTGCAGAATGCCAGGCCTCTCTGTCCATCACCAACTTCCGGAGTTTCCTTAAACTCATGTCGATTGAGACAGTGATGTGATCCAACCATCTCATCCTTTGTCATCCCCTTCTCCTCCCACCTTCAATTGTTCCCAGCATCACGGTATGTTCAAATGAGTCAGTTATTCACACCAGGTGGCCAAAATATTGGAGTTTCAGCTTTGGCATCAGTCTATCCAGAGAATATTCAGACTGATCTCCTTTAGAATGGACTGGTTAGATCTCCTTACTGTCAAAGGGACTCTCAAGAGTCTTCTCCAATACCACAGTTCAAAAGCATCAGTTCTTCAGCACTCAGCTTTCTTTATAGTCCAAATCTCACATCCATACATGACTACTGGAAAAACTGTAGCTTGGCTAGATGTACCTTTGTTGGCAAAGTAATGTCTCTGCTTTTTAGTATGCTATCTAGGTTGGTCATAACTTTCCTTCCAAGGAGTAAGTGTCTTTTAATTTCATGGCTGCAGTCACCATCTCAGTGATTTTGGAACCCCCCCAAAAATGCAGTCTGTCAGTGTTTCCACTGTTTCCCCATCTATTTGCCATGAAGTGATGGGATCAGATGCCTTGATCTTAGTTTTCTGAATGTTGAGCTTTAAGCCAACTTTTTCACTCTCCTCTTTCCCTTCCATCAAGAGGTCTTCAGCTCTTCACTTTCTGCCATAGTGTGGTGTCATCAGCATATCTGAGGTTATTGATATTTCTCCCAGCAATCTTGAATCCAGCTTGTGCTTCATCCAGCCCGGCATTCCTCATGATGTACTCTGCATATAAGTGAAATAAGCAGGGTGACAATATACAGTCTTGACATACTCCCTTCCTAATTTGGAACCAGCCTGTTGTTCCATGTCCAGTTCTAACTGTTGCTTCTTGACCTGCATGCATATTTCTCAGGAGGCAGGAAAGGTGGTCAGATAATTCCATCTCTTTCAGAATTTTCCACAGTCTGTTGTGATAACACAGTCAAAGGTTTCGGCACAGTTAATAGCAGAAGTAGTTGTTTTTCTGGAATTCTTGCTTTTTCGATGCCAACGGATGCTGGCAATTTGATCTCTGGCTCCCTTGCCTTTTCTAAATCCAGCTTGAACATCTGGAAGTTCACGGTTCACATACTATTGAAGCCTGTCTTAGAGAATTTTGAGCATTACTTTGCTAGTGTGTGAGATGAGTGCAATTGTGCAGTACTTTGAGCATTCCTTGACATTGAGTTTCTTTTGGATTGGAATGAAAACTAACCTTTTCCAGTCCTGTGGCCACTGCTTAGATTTCCAAATTTCCTGGCCTATTCATGCAAGACTTTCACAGCAACATCTTTCAGGATTTGAAATAGCTCCACTGGAATTCCATCACTTCCACTAGCTTTGTTCGTTGTAATGCTTCCTAAGGCCCACTTGACTTCCCATTCCAAGATGTCTGGCTCTAGGTGAGTGATCACAACATCATAATTATCTGGGTCATAAAGATCTTTTTTGTACGGTTCTTCTGTGTATTGTTGCCACCTCTTCTTAATATCTTCTGCTTCTATTAGTTCCATACCATTTCTGCCCTTTATTGTGCCCATTTCTGCATGGAAAGTTCCCTTGATGTCTCTAATTTTCTTGAAGAGATCTCTAGTCTTTCCCATTCTATTGTTTTCCTCTATTTCTTTGCATTAATCACAAAAGAAGGCTTTCTTATCTCTCCTTGATATTCTTTGGAACTCTGCATTCAAATGGGTGTATCTTTCCTTTTCTCCCTTGCCTTTTGCTTCTCTTCTTTTCACAGCTTTTTGTAAGGCCTTCTCAGGCAATAATTTTGCCTTTTTGCATTTCTATTTTTTGTGGATAGTCTTAATCATTGCCTCTTTTATAATGTCATGAACCTCTGTCCATAGCTCTTCAGGTACTCTGTCTATCAGGTCTAATTGCTTGAATGTGTTTCTCGCTTCCACTGAAAGGGATTTGAGTTAGGTCATACCTAATTGATCTAGTGGTTTTCCCTACTTTCTTCAGTTTAAGTATGAACTTGGCAATAAGGAGTTCATGGTCTGAGCCACAGTCAGATCCAAGTCTTGTTTTTGCTGACTGTATAGAGCTTCTCCATTTTTGGCTGCAAAGAATATAATCAACCAATCTGATTTCAGTATTGACCATCTGGTGATGTCCATGTGTAGAATCTTCCAAACCATCATAGCTGAAGTAATTTACAACTAATGCACTCCTGATGTTTTCCTCTTTATAAGTTGATAATTTTGATCCACTTTCCACTATCTTTCCCTTCTCCTTGAAATGCTTGAATATTTTAGCTTGAAATTTAAAATACTACCAATTAAGGGGTTCTCCCTTCCTGTTATCCATGCTGGTTGATAAACATTTACCAGAATGTAATATTGCCAGAGGAGGAATTGCAAATTTTGTAATGCAACCTGGAAACATTGCTAGGGCAATGAGGGGTGATAGTAGATGCCAGAGAAAGAAAGTAGAGTAAATAAAGTTGACATTATTCTGCCTATTAATATAAAACAGGATTTGTGTTAGGCCTAGTGACTCCTTAGCCTGGGGGTACTATTTTCTGTTTGCATCCAGAAGGATCCCAACAATTTCTTGAAGTTGAATTTATGTAGCCTCTAACAAATGTGACCTCTTATAGGCAGATGTATCTACATGGAGGTTACTGGTCCAACTTCAGAGATTCATGAAGTTCATGTCTCCATCACTTTGAAGATGCACTATATAGTCCTGGGATTTGGAATCAATCTAAAGGCAAATCTCAGCTCTGATTCTGACTACTCGATATTATGACAGTTGATAAAATATTTCCTCACAATTATCCAGGAAATTCTTCAGTTGAAATACCCAACAGCTGTGCAAGTTTTGAGTTACAGCACCTGGTCAAGGAGCTCTAAGTCTAATGCAGGGCTCTGACAGATAAATAGACAAGCACATATGGTAAACTGCTTGATATAGAAAATGCAAGATCATTCCTGGACCCATACAAGGCACTTTTCTTGCACTAGGACAATAGAAGACTTTTCAGAGGACATTAACACTCCCCTAGTTTTATAGCGCAAAAGTCAGTGGCTGGACATTCTGGACAGTCTGCACTTCAAATGCCAATACCCACAAATCTGGATCCTTGGAACAAAATGCATTAATAATTTTTCTCAGGACTGAGAGACTCAGCAGGCAAGAGTTGCTGAGTTAGCCTCTCCATGGGACCATGAAGCTTTATTCTCCTCATTGCTGAAGTACAAACTGGTAAAGGCATGAAGACTTTATTTCTTTGCAGAAAATGACCCTGAAAAGAAAGCCAACTGCTAATGTTTGCAATAGCAATGAAGAGAAAGGGGTGATTCTTAGCCAGAAAATAGCTTTATAAATTACTTTGGTTTTATATTTATTCAGAGTTGACAGGATTTAACTACATTTTCCAGTTATATTCATGGCATCTAGGGTTGGAATTGCAGGCTACAGTGTATGAAAATTGGGGGAATTTAGGATATTGTAGAACATTTCTTGTAAATGACCAGAATCTTCTCAGTTCTGATCATTATGGCTAAAGTATAAAGAAAATCATGCACTGAAGCTCAACTCCAAGCAGCGCAGCTTGTTCTGATGTATTATTCCCCTCACTAACATCATAGCTTCTGTGATGGCTGGAGGAAAACACAGAGAAATGCAGTGGAAAACACAGTGGAAATACACAGTGGAAAACACAGTGGAAAATACAGTGTGGAAATACAGTGGAAACACAGTGGAAAATACAGTGTGGAAAACACAGTGGAAAATACAGTGGAAAACACAGAGAAATGCAGCTGGGCTCACAAGCACACACCATGATGACTTTTTACTTTTCTTCATACTTACACCTCCTGAGTGAAACCAAAACTAATTTTCTGAAAATAAATAGCCATTTACTCAAATGAGTTATCTAAAAAAAAAACACATATCAAAAACATCCCCCATGATTTTAAAGTTTAATGTGTCATCACACAAATTCTCATTGGTCTCTTATGTTGGTTATTTAATGAGACTCATGACTTGCTTGATAGATGATACAGGATGAAGCCTTTGAGTAGAAATTTTTATGTTACTCGTAGAAGAGCAACTCCTCAGTTCTTGTCCCCTTGAAGGAAAAAATTCCATCAAGAGACATAGTAGAGTTTCAAACAGTAGGAGTTTTTTAAGCAAAGCAAAAACACAGTGTCAAGAAAGGAGAACAGGTTCTCTGGAGACCAGAAGCAGCCCCACAGTGAGGGTAGGGTTCATTTTTTTAGAGTGGAGAAAACTTCTCTGTGTCCTGTGTCGTTTGACTGACAACTCGATTGACAGCTTAAGATTATATAATTTTTCTCCTTGTGGAAACGCACTTACCATTAACACTGAAGCAAGACCCTGGGGGCAGGCGGTGGGGGTGGGGATGAGGTCGGGGGTGGGACCCCAAGATAATTTATGTAAATAGGACATAATGAAGCCCAGGGGCATTCAGAATCCCCTTTCAGTCTTGATGTACCAATGCTGGTGCTGGTGGTTTGGAAAACCCTTGTTTGGTTTTGATGTCTTGATAAGGCTGGCAACTTAGCAGTCTTGAACAATGAAAGGGTGGATCTCTGGGCATGCTCTGGTAACAACCTCAAGGTGGGGCAGGGAAAGATGACCCATCCAGGATAGGGTGGGACCTGCTTATGTCTGATTAACTGCCTAACATTTATAACTGCCCTCATTTTCCTTCTGGGCACTGAGGAGATTAAAGCTGGTTTCCAGTCCCAAGGTTTGAGGCCAATTTGTGAGGCTATTATATGGTGCTAGCTGGGGTCCCTGAGGCTGAGATAGATTGTGGATGACATTAACTTTTGAAGTTAACTTCATAATAAAGAAATAAACCATGGGACAAGGGTGAGAAGAAAAGAAGTTGAAAACTGACAGAAAGGAGGATGAGGAAGATGCGGGTGTGTGTGTATGGATTTAGAATACAGAATGAAGTACTTGTCTCTCTGAATTTTGCTTCTGCATATTCAGGGGCTGAAACCCAGTGTAGGGTTTTCTCTTGCTATATTGGAGTGAGAGTAGGGGTTTAATGAGTTTAACTCAACTTCATCTCACTCTTAGAGTTCTTAGACTAAGATGTTGGAAAATGATTTTTTTGAGAAATTGTAATACTGAATTTTATAAAATTTGCTCCCAGATACTAGCTGCTTATAGAGCTCTATATTCCCTTTTTGGAAACACAAAGTACTCCCTATTGTGTTGTGTCCCTTGTAGTTTGGTGTGGAAATGGAACCAAATTGTCTCCAGAGAAACATGAGTGTGAACGATACTTGCCAATTCCAGATATGGTTCAGAAGAAACCTTTCAGAGGTACATCTTGGTAGTGTTTCCTTCTGAGGATAGGATGCCAACACTGAGACATCTGAGGGGAAGGTAAAGTCATCAGCTGGAGAGACTCTGAATCACTGCGTTAAATGCTGGCACCTGCAAAGCAGGAAATCCACTCTGGACTATTATGTGAGGTGAGAAAACAGACTGCTGCTGTATCTGAGCAAGAACACATTAGGGTTGATTTCTAGCAGCCATTTCACCATGCTGGTGATGCTTCGATTTATTCTCAGATCCACAGTGGGAACTTCCGTGCCCTGCTGTGCGCCCAGAGAGTCTATGTCCATAAAATGCACCCCCTGGACACCTTTGCTCTTCAGCTTTTGGTTAACTTTAACCAACAGGGTATGCTAGCAGCAAATTAGAAGATGAGAGGATCCAGCAGGAGATAAGCAAAGAGGAGAAGGGAGGAGGAAGGTATTTATCTTCATTCTCCTTGGCTTTTCTCAGGCAGCTACTCTAAAGCAGCTACTTCTCCCACTGTATGAAGGTGACACCAAGCCTTTCCATGTCCTTCAAACCAAGAGTGCTCACAAATTCCACTCTCACTAATACCTGGGTAAGTTGTCATTTTTCTTTGTTCCCTTAGTCCTGTCCACACCTTTGTAAATAGATCTTTCCTTTAAAATCTATTCATTTAAACTGTGCTGATCAGGATATCTATTCCTTCTGCCACTCTGGCAGATTACAAACTGTTAATATCTCATTCTATAACCATATCCTTGCTGGATCATGTCCCTCAACCCTTTACTGATGATTTCCAGAGAAATATATAAAAAGAATTCTTTCTAGTCTCTTGTTAGGCTCACCATGAAGACTGTGCAAATAAAGGCCTAGGGAAGGAAATGGACTTGCCCCAAACATTCAGCATTTTAAGCACAAAACTAGGCCTCTGGCTGAAAAAGAGTGAGCATAAAGAGGAGAACTTTCTAAAGAAAAAAATAAATAGCAGAATTGGAGCTAGAAACATCATAGTACTTTTCCCACTGACACTTACTTGTCTGAATGCCAGGGAAGGGTCACCTTGGGAACATTCCTTGCCATCTGTTCTCAATAAGTTAAGAATTAGATAGGAATGTTGGCAAGAAGTGTATTGGAAACTCATCTTAGACCTTGGAACCAGAGCTTCCTATTGTGAACCTCAGGTTTTACTGAGTCCCAGGCTTCTGTATTGATCTCTATGTCAGATATGCCTGAAATCAACATGCGGGGTTGGCCTAGATCCCCCCAGGATAGAATCCCCTCTTGACATTATGACAATAGAGACATAGCCATCATCTTCATCAATAAGACTCACAGATGGAACCTGCTTTAGGGAAATCTGAGAACTGACCCAAGGCTGTCCTGGTTAGCTGGGGGTTGATGGGGAAGGGATGTAGGGTCCCCAGCCATTGTAGAAAGCTGCAAGCAGATAGAAGGGCTTGGAACAGGAGTGAAAAGCCTATGCTGTAGCTCTCAGAGAAATGTGATTGCTTTCTCTCTTTTGACCTTCCTCATCATCAGCTTTATATTTCAGGGACACCAGAGTATGGAGAGGTCAACAAGACCCCTTAGGGAGACTTGGCTGAGAATTTCTCTGCCTTCTCTCCTAAATACCTCATTTTTCTAGTCCTATTTCCCTGACGAGTTCAAAATAACACTCAAAGTAATACTTGGGAGAAAGCATTATGCGTTCTTTAGGGGGCAGGGTCTGTAATTTATGAGGCTTTGTATCTCTGACACCTCCACCAAGTTCTACCCACTTGGTGGGTAGAAGGTATTCATAGAATATTCACACTCTTAATGACAACCAATGAATGTTGTTGAGAAGACCCAAGATATTAGGAGGTAGGAACTAATTTTAGTGTACATTTTCCACAAATTGTGAGTTTTAGAGCTTTGAAGACCACCTTCAGGAAACTTAAGAAAAATAATGATCAAATAACCTTTTTCAGGAGATTTTAGTGCTATGATAAAAATACATTCCATTAAATTTATAGGGATCACACTATAAATTTCTGTGGTGAGTCAAATTCTGAGAAATTATAATACAGCTAGTATGTCAATTACTTTGCCATTGAATTAATCATCAGATATTTCTTTATTCTTATGTTATATCTTTGAAATTCCAAATACTGTGAATCCCACGTACCTTTACAATGTTTAACAGATAATTCTGTTCTAAGTCCCCCACCCTCCCCATCCCATTACAGATCACCTACCTTCTACCCTCTATTAGCCCTATTTTCTGTTGTGGTTCACTTGTTTATCTTCCTTTCTCTCTGGAGTAGCCCTTAGAACGATTCTAGCCCAATCTCATTTGAAGGCTCAAACAATACTTTTCTGGCTGAATTTATAATAGTCACTCTACTTTTCTAAACAGGAGTTGAGGAGAAGGGAGAAACAGAAAGAGAAACATGGAGAGAGCGAAGGTCAATTTTCTGTTTGAAAGAAAATTGAGACATAATTTTGAACTGAAATATCAAAGAATCCAGGATTCTAATAGATAAAGAATCTATGATTCAGAGAGATTAAGTAATTTACCTAAACTCACTGAGCAAGTTATTACAAACTCCTAGTTGAATCCTCTTTCCAACCTTTCAAGAGTCCATTTATCTAACATTTGCTGATTAACCACAATGAGGTAAAATTGGAGTCTAACTAGAGATCTAAGTCAGCTAAACAAAATCCCATTCCTTGAAATACATGCAGTCAGCTAATAACTAATATGACAAAAAAATACACTGCCTTAATTTACAAATAATTTATAATAACATCAAAATTCCCAACCCAATAGGTATACAGAGTTTTATACTTTTCAAAGTTCATACAGACATATTAAGCTCCATGGTTTCATTTCACCTTGCAGGATAATTGTTCCTTAGGTTGAATCCCTCTTTTGTTTTATCATTTTGCAATTCATTCTCACTAGAACCTAAAGCTGTACTACCAACAGTCCTGACAATCTCCAGAAAGTTGTGAATGCAGCCACATAAGTCCTCACCCAGATGTAATTATGTATGTATTTCTTTCTTCTCATAAGGGGTTTTAAAGTAAAGTATACTTTCCCACCATCTATGCTTTCATACACTACATGTTCTGATGCAAACAATGGTCCTCAAACTTGAGTATTCATCTGAACCCTAGGCTTTACCCAGAGAGTCTCCGATGCAGTAGTTTCTAGTAAGATCTGAGAACTTGCTTTTCTCACATCCATGGTCATCCTGATGTTGTTGATCTGGGGCTGCATTCTGATAACCACTGGGAAAGCACTGCTTCTAGTTATAAGCATCTAGTTATACTACTAATCTGAAATGCTGTTGTTCAGTCGCTAAGTTGTATCTGACTCTTTGTAATTCCAAGGACTGCAGCATGCCAGGCTCCTTTGTCCTCCACTATCTCCTGGAAGGGAAGTGAAGTGTTAGTTGCTCAGTCATGTCCAAGTTTTTGTGACTCTATGGAAGACTGTAGCCTGCCAGACTCCTCTGCCCATGGAGTTCTCCAGGCAAGAATATTGGGGTGGGTAATCTTTCTTTTCTCCAGGAAATCTTCCTGACCCAGGGATCAAACCTGCATTGTAGGTGGATTCTTTATCATCTAACCACCAGAGGATATTGCTCAAACTCATGTCCATTGAGTCAGTGATGCTATCCAACCATTTCATCCTCTGTTTCTCCCTTCTCCTCCTGCCCTCAGTATTTACCAGAATCAGGGTCTTTTCCAATGAGTCAGCTCTTGCCATCAAGTGGCCAAAGTATTAATGCTTCAGCTTCAGTATCAGTCCTTCCAGTGAATAGTCAGGGTTGATTTCCTTTATACTTGACTAGTTTAATCTCCTTGCTGTCCAAGGGACTCTCAAGGGTCTTCTCCAGCACCACAATTTGAAAGCATCAATTCTTCAACCCTCAGCCTTCTTTATGGTCCAGGTTTCACAGAATCTGCCTGCAATTCAGGAGACCTCAGTTCAATTCCTGAGTCAGAAAGATCCATTGGAGAAGGGATAGGCTACTCAGTCCAATATTCTTGGGCTTCCCTTGTCGCCCAGCTGGTAAAGAATCTGCCTGCAATGTGGGAGACCTGGGTTCGATCCTTGGGTTGGGAAGATCCTCTGGAGAAGGAAAAGACTACACACTCCAGTATTCTGGCCTGGAGAATTCCATGGACTGTATAGTCCATGGGGTCACAAAGAACTGGACATGACTGAGCAACTTTCACTTCACTCTCACATCTGTACATGACTACTGGAAAACCCACAGATTTGATTATATGAACCTTTGTTGGCAAACAGATATCTCTGCTTTTTAATACATTGTCTAGGTTAGTCTTAGCTTTCCTTCCAAGGAACAAGCATCTTTGAATTTCTTGGTTGCAGTAACCATCTGCAGTGATTTTGGAGCCCAAGAAAACAAAGTCTAATCTGAACCTACCCTCTTGAATTTAGCACACATTGCTCTTTGGAGAAGCCCTCTTGACTTCTCCTGTACCTCCATGGGGGTAGGGAGTGCATTCCTGGTGTCCCACCGATGTCTGGATATTCCCTGCTATGGCATTCAGCACTGCATTATTGAATCTGTGTTCTTGAGTGACAAAAGGGCATATTTCTTAGACATTTTGCCCAGGCTGGCACAATTTTTGACACAGACAGTCTTTATTCATGCTGAGATGTATACCAAAGGAAAGAGAGATTAATCCAACAAGCATATGTTGAGGATTTAAGTTATGGTAAGATCTCGTCCCAAGATCCCTTTGTAAATAAATGACAGGAATTGTCTATTTGGAGAGTGAGGTTTATCTAGCGACTGAAGATGAGGTGTGTGCTTCTGTAAGTTCAAGTCCATCTCCTTCTCTTTCAATGCATATTGACCTTGTGACTTGCCTTGGTCAGGGACATGTGACAGAAGTGACATTAAGCTGGTTCAAGACTAGTCTTCAGGAAGTGATGCAGTTTCTGCTTTTATTCTGTGAAAACAGATGCCATGCAAGAAACTCAACTACCCTAAGCCTTCCATGTTGTGAGGAAGCCCAAGATACCTCTGTGGTGAAAGCATGGGAAGAAATATTCCACATCTTCATCTACTTTAACTTAGCATTTTTCTTTTTCTTTCTCTCTTGCCCATTTGGACATAACTTTCTGTTGAAATGTTCTTTGGTTTGTTTGATCTTAGTTTTGTAAATTCAGTTCAGTTCAGTTGCTCAGTTGTATCTGACTCTGAGACCCCATGAATGGCAGCACACCAGTTGGTCCATCACCAACTCCCAGAGTTCACCCAAATTAATGTCCATTGAGTCTGTGATCCCATTCAACCATCTAATCCTTTGTCATCACCTTCTCCTCCTGCCGTCAATCTTTTGCAGCATCAGGGTCTTTTCCAATGAGTCAACTCTTCGTATCAGGTGGCCAAAGTATTGGAGTTTCAGCTTCAACATCAGTCCTTCCAGTGAACACTCAGGACCAGTCTCCTTTAGGATGGACCTGTTGGACCTCCTTGCTGTCCAAGGGACTCTCAAGAGTCTTCTCCAACACCACAGTTCAAAAGCATCAGTTCTTCAGCACTCACCTTTCTTTATAGTCCAACTCTCACATCCAAACATGACTGCTGGAAAAGCCATAGCCTTGACTAGACAGACTTTGTTGACAAAGTAACATCTCTGCTTTTTAACATGCTGTCTAGGAGTAAATGTCTTTTAATTTCATGGCTGCAATCACCATCTGTCATGATTTTGAAGCCCAAAAAATTAAAGTCAGCCACTGTTTCCCCATCTATTTGCCATGAAGTGATGGGACCAGAGGCCATGATCCTAGTTTTCTGAATGTTGAGCTTTAAGCCAACTTTTTCACTCTCCTCTTTCACTTTCATCAAGAGGCTCTTTAGTTCTTCACTTTCTGCCATAAGGGTAGTGCCATCTTCATATCTGAGGTTATTGATATGTCTCCCAACAATCTTATTCCAACTTGTGCTTTATCCAGCCCAGCATTTCTCATGATGTAGTCTGCATATAAGTTAAATAAGCTGTGTGACAATATACAACCTTGACGTACTCCTTTGCCTATTTGGAACCAGTCTGTTGTTCCATGTCCAGTTCTGACTATTGCTTCCTGACTTGCATACAGGTTTCTCAGAAGGCAGGTCAGGTGATCTGGTATCCCCATCTCCTTCAGAATTTTCCACAGTTTATTGTGATTCACATAGTCAAAGGCTTTGGCATAGTCAACAAAGCAGAAATAGATGTTTTTCTGGAACTCTCTTGCTTTTTTGATGATCCAATGGATGTTGGCAATTTGATCCCTGTTTCCTCTGCCTTTTCTAAAACCAGCTTGAACATCTGGAAATTCACAGTTCATGTGTTGCTGAAGCCTAGCATGGAGAATTTTGATCATTACTTTACTAGTTTTATAAATTGCTTCTGCTCAAACATGGAAATTTAGCAAAATTATGTAAAGTTGATTGTGAAGTTGTAGAATGGTAAATAAATGTATAATATATTAGAGAAGGCTAAGCAGAAAGTAAATTTCAATATGTTAGCATAAAGACTCTGCCTTATGTAGACTTAATGTAAGATACAGTGAAAGCCACTCAGCAATGTCTGACTCTTTGCAACCCCATGGGCTCATGCACATGAGACTCTATGCATGGAATTCTCCAGGCAAGAATACTGGAGTGGGTTGCCATTTCCTTCTCCAGTAATGTAAGATATGTTCCTTCATATTCAGAAATTTAGATGTTAATATGAAGGTGAAACCTTCTTTGACTTTTTGGACCAGACCTCACACTAGCTTTATGTAGACAAATGAATATCCTCTGCTGATGCCAGATGAATGTAGCTGAATCCAGTGGATCAACAGAATTCTGAGGAATAATGCAAGTAGATTTCTCAGTCACTAGTTTTGGGAGTGGTTTATTATACAGCAAAAGGTAGCTGAAAGATATGGGATGTGAAATTTGGATTGGGTGCCTCACAAGTTGTAGTACCAATGTCATTTCCTGTAGACTAATGTTATACCATAGAATATCAGTAATATTTTTGAGATAGAATCAAATCCATACACAATAAATGCAATCACAAAATATATATTTCTCCCCAAAAATTAGCCATTCAAAAATATTTCCTAGGATTACAATAAAAGCCAAAATGGTATCATGTTTAAGAGAATGGATTCAGGGATGAATAATACTAATACTAGTGATAGTAATAATAGCTATTGACTGTTACTATGCATCCACCTAATGTGTTGAAAATTTTTCTTACTTATTTCTCACAAAATGCCATGAAAATCATTAATCATTTAACTCCACCTGATTGGTAAACAACATTACTGATTCCAAATATTCAAATATATTTTTTTCTTCTCCATAACTGTAGATCTAGATCTCATCCATATAACCAGACAGGAAGATTATCCGTGCTATTAGTCTACTATATTGTATTTTTAGATATCAGCAATCCCTGTACCATTGCCAGCAACAACAAAAATATTGATATGTTTTTAGTGGCAAGAGTGGGAAGACAAATTCCAGACTCAAATATGGTAAAAACAGGGTTAGAAAATGTTAAACACATTTTTTGACTCTGACATATCTCAGAGATTTTTTTTAATGCTAATGTGCCCTGTGAATTTTAACATAACCTTGCTGCTGGAAATGATTTGACTTTGGAATCCTTTCAAACCATCAGTTAACAGCACATATAGATAGCGGTATTCTTCAAAACACAGGTTGAAAAATACTATTATAGACAAAGGAATGAGGTAGTCAATTGACTGATTTTTAACTGAAACAACAAGCCTGGGGAGAGAAAGTAAGTCAATGTATAGACACCGTCTTATTTGACATTAATTAATTTTGCATTAAATAGAATACAAATACTATATTTTATCAGCATATGCTATGTTCTTTTATATTAGCAATTAAACCTATGCAGATATAAACATTTTAAACATCATTTTTGGTGTGGAGGCCCAAGAGAGAGGCCATGTTCCAGACCTATGTTACTGCTCTCAGGAGGATTCATAAATAAAGATTTTATTTTCCTTGTAGCCTAAACTATGTTGACCTATGACTTGGAGAGGAAATGCTCAGTGATGTTAAATAGGGCATGACATGCATACTTTTTTTCTGCTCATTGATGGAATGAATTTCTTTGTAGCTCAGATTCCATTCCAGAAGTAGATTTTCCCATCAGAGAATGGGGTGAAATGTCTGCATTGCAGTGTAACAATAGAACACATACGACTGAGTGACCAAAGAGGAGAGAGATACTATCCCTGGATGATGTCTAAAGCAAATGGCCACTTCACAGAACATACTGAAAGAATCTTTCTGAATCAGCTGAAAAAAATAGTTCTGAAATTAAATTGTAAACGGATGTTTTAGTGGGGAGTATAAATAAATTTGAGTCTATGGCAAAGACATACCTCCAAATAAGGGTGCAATAATTTCAGTGTAATGATGTCAAAAAAAGAAAAAGACTGAATATTAAAAATCAGAATTGCTATAATTGCTCCCCTATACTTTTTAAAAGACGAAATGAGTTAATATACAAACTCAATCTGTATTATTTTGAGTATTTGCTTATATGTGGTTTAGAAATAATGAGTTATACAAATTTCTAATTCAGTATTATGAACTTATAAAATTTCTTCCCAGGTGGCACTAGTGGTAAAGATCATGCTGGCCAAGTGCAAAATATACAAAGGGTTAGGAAAATCCCCTGGAAAAGGACATGGCAACCCACTCTGGTATTCTTGCCTGGAGAATCCTCATGGGCTGAGGAGCCTGGCTGGGCTACAGTGCATGGGGTCACAAAGAGTCGGACATAACTTAAGTGACTTACAATGCACACATTGTGAAACGAAATAATACCATTTGCAGCAACAGGTATTGTCCTAGAAATTCTCATACTAAGTGAAGTAAGTCAGAAAGAGAAAGACAAATGTCATATGATGTCACTTGTATGGGGAATCTAAAGAACTGATGCAAATGAATTTACTTATAAAACAGAAACAGACTCACAGACTTAAAAACAAACTTATGGTTTGTGGAAAGATGTGACCCGGGGGATAAATTAAGAATTTGGGATGGACATATACACACTACTATATATATAAAATAGATCATCAACAAGGACATATTGTATAGTACATGGAACTCTACTCAATGTTATTTAATAACCTATATGATAAAGGGGGATTCCCTGTGGCTCATCTGGTAAGGAATCTTCCTGCAATGTGGGAAACCTGGGTTTGATCCCTGGGTTGGGAAGATTCCCTAGAGAAGGGAATGGCTACCCACTCCAGTATTCTGGCCTGGAGAATTCCATGGACTTTATAGCCCATGGGGTCACAAAGAGTCAAACATGACTGAGTGACATTCACATTCAATTTCATATGGGAAAAGAATCTAAAAACAGAATGAGTATTTGCTTATGTATAACTGAGTCATTTGCTATACCCCTGAAAATAACATAACACTGTAAATCAACTAAACTTCAATTTAAAATAAAAGTTAATTGGAAAACTAAAATTAGAGGCAAGAAAAATGGCAGAAGGCACAGGGGAGTGGCTGGCCACACAGAGATGAAATCAGGCCCTGAGCCTTTGGAGTGAGAGCACTGACTCTGATACCATAGACTACCAGAGAACCAACCCTAGGGAGTATCAAATAGAACTAACACAAAGGAAACCACTTGAATACAAGACTCAGCATCACTCAACATCATGCCTCATCTAAACAAGAAAAACAAAAATATAGACCAAATCATCAACAAACAAGATTACCATACCCCTCAGCCTTGCCCATCAGAAGAAAAAAAAAAAAAATCTCAGCACAAATCTCACCCTATATGAAGCTTACAGAAGCCATTGGACCAAACTTAGGAGGGTAGAAACCAAAAGGAAGAAAGAATTCAACTGTGAAGCCTGGGAAGAAGAGCCCTCAAACACAATAAGTTAAAAAAAAATAATGAAAAGATAGAGAAATACTACACCAATGAAGGAACAAACTAGAAACAAAGAAGTTCAAATAAATAAAGATGAAGTAGGCAAACTACCTGAAAAAGAATTCAGAATAATGATAGTAAAGTTGATCAAAACCCCTGAAAACAGAATGGAGAAAATGCAAGAATCAATCAACAAAGACCTAGAAGAATTAAAGAATAGATATACAAAGACAAACAATACAGTTATTGAAATTAAAAATACTCTAGAAGTAATCAATAGCAGAATATTGGAAGCAGAAGAATGAACCAGTGAGCTGGGAGATAAAATGGTGAAAATAACTTCTAAATAGCAGAATAAAGCAAAAAGAATTAAGGATAGTCTCAGAGACCTCCAGGACAATATCAAACACACCAACATTTGAATTATAAGGGTCTAGGAGAAGAGAAAAAGAAAGTGTATGAGAAATTTTTTGAAGAAATTATAGTTGAAAATTTCCCCAACATGGAAAAGGAAATAGTCGATCAACTCCAAAAGATGCAAAGAGTCCCATACAGGATAAACCCAAGGAGAAATACCCCAAGACATATACTAATCAAACTAACAAAGAATAAACACAAAGAAAGGATATGAAAAGCAGTAAGGAAAAGCAATAAGCAACATACAAGGGTAACCCCACACATTTAACAGCTGATCTTTCAGCAGAAACTGTAGGCCAGAAGGGAATGGCAGGATATACTTAAAGTACTGAAAGGGAAAAATCTACAACCAAGATTACTGTACCCAGCAAGGATCTCATTCAAAATTGATGGAGAAATAAAAAGCTTTCAGACAAGCCAAAGTTAAGAGAATTCAGTACTACCAAGCCAATTTTAAAACAAATGTTAAAGGGACTTGTGTAGTCAAGAAATATAAGAGAAGAAAAAGATCTACAAAATCAACCCCAAATGATTAAGGAAATGGCAATAGGAACACATATATTCATAATTACTTTAAATGTAAATGAGTTAAATGCTCCAACAGAAAGACACAGCCTGGCTGAATGCATAAAAAAAATAAGGCCCATATATTTGCTGTCTGCAAGAAACCCACTTCAGGCCTAAAGACACACATAGACTGAAAGTGAGAGGATGGAAAAATATATTCCATGCAAATGAAAAGCAAAAGAAAGCTGGAGTAGCAATCCTCATATCAGACAAAATAGATCTTAAAATAAAGAAGATTACAAAAGATAAGGAAGGATGCTACATAACGATCAAGAGATCAGTCCAAGAGGAAGACATAACAATTATAAATATCTATGCACCCAACATAGGAGCACCTCAATACATAAGACAAACACTAACAGACATAAAAGGAGAAATTAACAATAACACAATAATAGTAGGAGACTTTGACACCCCACTTACACCAATGGATATATCATTAAAACAGAAAGTTAACAGGGAAACACAAGTCTTAAATTATACATTAGATGAGATGGATCTCATTAATATCTTCAGGACATCCCATCCAAATGAAGAAGCATGCACCTTCTTCTCAAGTGCACATGGAACATACTCCAGGAGAGACCATATCTTGGGTAACATTACACCTCAGTAAATTTAAGAAAATTGAAATTATATCAAGCATCTTCTCCAACCACAACACTATGAGACTAGATATCAATTACAAGGAAAAGAAACACAAACACATGGAGATTAAACAACATGTTACTATATAATAAATAGGTTACTGAAGAAATAAAAAAATTTCTGAAAACAAATGACAATGAAAACATGACAACTCAAAACCTATGGGATCCAGAAAAAGCAGTTGTAATAGGGAAGTTTATAGCAATATAATCATACCACAAAAATAAGAAAAACATCCAATAGACAACCCAACTTTACACATAATACAACTAGAAAAAGAAGAACAAAAATGCCCAAAAATGGGTAGAAGGAAGGAAACCATAAGGACCAGAGCAGAAAAAGTGAAAAAGAAATGAAAGAAACAATAGTAAAGATTATTAAACCTAAAAGCAGGTTCTTTGAGAAGATAAACAAAACTGACAAACCCCTAGCCAGACTCATCAAGAAAAAAAGAGAAAAGAGTCAAATCAACAAAATTAGGAATGAATAAGGAAAGGTTACAACATACATTCCTTTGTGGAAATACAAAGGATTATAAAAGACTATTATCAACAACTATATGGCAATAAAATGGATAACCTGGAAGAAATGGACAGATTCTTATAAAAGTTCAATCTTCCAAGACTCAACCAGGAAAAAATAGAAACTATGAACAACCCCATTGTAAGTACTGAAATTGAAGCTGTGATAAAAAAATCTCCCCAAAAACAAAAGCCCAGGACCAGATGGCTTCACAGGGGAATTCTATCAAACATTTGGAGAAGAGCTAATGCCTATTCTTATAAAACTCTTTCAAAAAATTACAAAGGAATGAACACTTCCAAACTCATTCTATGAGGCCACAATCACCCTGATACCAAAACCAGACAGAGAGAACACCAAAATAAGAAAACTACAGGCCAATATCACTGATGAGCATAGATGCAAAAATCCTCAAAAAAATTGTAGCAAACAGATTTCATCAACACATCAAAAAGCTTATACACTATGATCAATTTGGGTTTATTCCAGGGATGCAATGATTCTTCAGTATACACAAATAAATCAATGTGATACACCATATTAACAAATTGAAACATAAAAGCCATATGATAAACTCAATAGATGTAGAAAAAGCCTTTGATAAAATTCAGCACCCATTTATGAGTACAACTCTTCAAAAAATGGGCATAGAAGGAACCTACCTCAACATAGTAAAGGCTATATATGATAAGCCTACAGCGAACATTATTCTCAATGGTGAAAAATTGAAAGCATTTCCCCTAAGATCAGGAACAAGACAAGGGTATCCACTTTCACAACTATTATTCAACATAGTTCTGAAAGTCCTAGTTAAAGCAATCAGAAAAGAAAAAGAAATAAAAAGAATCCAGATCATAAAAGAAAAAGTAAAGCTCTCACTGTTTGCAGATGACATAATACTGTATAGATATATCCCTTAAGGTAGTACCAGAAAATTACTAGAGCTAATTAGTGAATTTAGCAAAGTTGCAGGACACAATTCAATACACAGAAATCACTTGTATTTCTATACATTAACAGTGAAAAATCAGGAAGAGAAATTAAGAAATCAATCCCATTCACCATTTCAATAAAAATAATTAAATATCTAGGAATAAACTTACCTAAGGAGACAAAAGAACCATACACAGAAAATTATAAGATACTGATGAAAGAAATTAAAGATGACATAAACAGATGGAGGGATATTTCATGTTCATGGGTAGGAAGAATCAATATTATGAAAATGACTATACTACCAAATACAGTCTACAGATTCAATGTGATCCCTATCAAAATTACCAATGACATTTTTCACAGAACTAAAACAAAAAATTTCACAATTCATATGGAAACACAAAAGACCCCTAATAGCCAAAGCAGCCAAAATGTTTTCTCTACCCTTTGGCCTCTTCTGTCCCCTGTTGTGAATCTGTGCAAAACTTCCCCATCAGCAGAAATAACATCCTCAACTATAAAGAGAAGCATTCTCCTGTCTTCAACAAGACAACTGTTTAAAAATCGTATTTTTTTTTATAATCACATGGTGTTTAGATCTGGATTGTGTAAACTGTCAAAAGACCCCTAATAGCCAAAGCAGATTATACTACAAAGCTACAGTCATCAAAAAAATATAATAATGACACAAAAACAGAAATACATACCAATGTATTTGTATGTAACAAGATAGAAAGTCAAGGAATAAACCCATGCACCTATGGGGAGCTTATTTTTGACAAAGGTGGCAAGAATATGCAATGGGGCAAAGACATCCTCTTCAATAAACAGTGCTGGGAAAACTGGAAAGCTACATGTAAAAGAATGAAATTAGAACACTTCCTAACACCATACACAAAGATAAACTCAAAAACGGATTAAAGACCTAAATTTAAGACCAGAAACTATAAAACTCTTAGAGGAAAACATACGCATAACACTCGATGACATAAATCAAAGAAAGATCTTCCATGACCAACCTCCTAGAGTAATGGAAATAAAAAGAAAAGTAAACAAGTGGGACCTGATTAAACTTGAAAGCTTTTGCACAGCAAAGAAAACTTAAGCAAGGTGAAAAGACAACCCTCAGGATGGCAGAAAATAATAGCAAATGAAACAAATGACAAAGGATTAATTTCCAAAATATCCAAGCAACTCATACAACTCAATACCAGAAAAACAAACAACCCAATCAAAAAGTGGGAAAAAGACCTAAACAGACATTTGTCCAAAGAAGACATACAGATGGCTAACAAATGAGAAAGCATGCTCAACATTGCTCATTAGTAGAGAAATGAAAATCAAAGCTGCAATGAGATATCACCTCACATGGGTCGGATTGGCCATCATCAAAAAGTTTACAAATAATAAATTCTGGAGAGGGTGTGAAGAAAAGGGAAAAGGGAATGCTCTTGCACTATTGGTGGGAAAGTAAATTAATACAGCCACTATGGAAGATGATATGGAGATTCCTTTAAAAACTTGAAGAAAACCACCATATGACCAAGCAACCTCACTCCTAGGTATATACCCTGAGGAAAACCAAAACTGAAAAAGACACATGCATCCCGTTGTTCATTGCAGCACTATTTACTATAGCTAGAACATGGAAGCAGCCTAGATGCCCACTGACAGATCAATGGATAAAGAAGTTGTGGTACATATGCACAATGGAATATTAGCCATGAAAAGGAATACATTTGAGTCCCTTCTAAATGAGGTGGATCAACCTAGAGCCTATTACACAGAGTGAAGTAAGTCAGAAAGATAAATATATTCTAACATATAGATACAGAATCTAGAAAAATGATACTGAAGAATTTATTTACAGGGCAGCAATGGAGAAACAGACATAAAGAATAGAATTATGGACATGAGGAGAGGGGAAGAGAGGGTGAGGTGTATGGAAAGAGTAACATATGTAAAATATGTAACATATGTAAAAGAGATAGCCAATGGGAATTTCCAGTGTGGCTCAAGGAAACTCAAACAGGGGCTCTGTATCAATCTATAGGGATGGGATGGGAAGGAGATGGGAGGGAGGTACAAAAGGGAGGGGTATATGTATACCTATGGCTGATTCATGTTGACGCTTTACAGAAAACAACAAAATTCTGTAAAGCCATTATCCTTCAATCAAAAAGTAAATAAATTTTAAAAACTAAATTAAAAAAAAAACGTATTCTATGTTAAGAAGACTAGAAAAATTCAAACATAAATGTTTTCTCTACCCTTTGGCCTCTTCTGTCCCCTGTTGTGAATCTGTGCAAAACTTCCCCATCAGCAGAAACAACATCCTCAACTATAAAGAGAAGCATTCTCCTGTCTTCAACAAGACAACTGTTTAAAAATCGTATTTTTTTTTTATAATCACATGGTGTTTAGATCTGGATTGTGTAAACTGTCAACAACACATCACTTAATGTAGAGCTCTGTCTCAAGACCATATAAATGCCTCGAATTCCAAAGGACAGAACTTTCTCAGAGTTTTCGGAGATGCTCTTCATAGATTATAATCCTCACATTTGGCTCAAATAGAATTTTTCACTCTTTTCTTAGATGGATTGATAAGTTTTTCATAAAAAATATTAATAGCTGACTATCTTCAACCAATGTTTTTTTAATAACATTACACATTAAATGTGCCCTTCCAAGTATTTTTATGGCCAGTGAAGATCTTTTTTGGAAAACTGCAGTGACGGTTCTAAAGTCTAATATGTTTCGTTTCCATAATGTTCTTTAAAAAGTTTATTTTTGCCCGAGTTGCTAAAGACTATTTAAAGGCAGTAGCTAAGAATATTGTTCACAGTTCACGTATTGCTGAAGCCTTGCTTGGAGAATTTTGAACATCACTTTACTAGCCTGTGAGATGAGTGTAATTGTGCGGTAGTTCAAGCATTCTTTATCGAGCCCATCTTTGCATGAAATGTTCCCTTGGTATCTCTAATTTTCTTGAAGAGATCTCTAGTCTTTCCCATTCTGTTTTTTTCCCTCTATTTCTTTGCATTGATTGCTAAGGAAGGCTTTCCTATCTCTCCTTGCTATTCTTTGGAACTCTGCATTCAGATGGGAATATCTTTCCTTTTCTCCTTTCCTTTTCACTTCTCTTCTTTTCACAGCTATTTGTAAGGCCTCCTCAGACAGCCATTTTGCTTTTTTTGCATTTCATTTTTTGGGGCATGCTCTTAATCTCTGTCTCCTGTACAATGTCACAAACCTCTGTCCATAGTTCATCAGGCACTCTGTCTGTGATATCTAGTCCCTTAGATCTATTTCTCTCTGCCATTGTATAATCATAAGTGATTAGATTAAGGTCATACATGAATGATCTAGTGGTTTTTCCTACTTTTTTCAATTTAAGTCTGATTTTGACAATAAGCAGTTCATGATCCTAGCCACAGTCAGCTCCTGTTCTTGGTTTTGCTGACTGTACAGAGCTTCTCCATCTTTGGCTGCAAAGAATATAATCAATCTGATTTCAGTGTTGACCATCTGGGTGATGTCCAAGTGTAGAGTCTTTTCTTGTGTTGTTGGAAGAGGGTGTTTGCTATGACCAGTGTGTTCTCTTGGCAAAACTCTATTAGCCTTTCCCCTCCTTCATTCTGTACTACAAGGCCAAATTTGCCTATTACTCCAGGTGTTTCCTGACTTCCTACTTTGGCATTCCAGTCCCCTATAATGAAAACGACATCTTTTCTCAGAGTTAGTTCTAAAAAATCTTGTAGGTCTTCATAGAGCCATTTGACTTCAGCTTCTTCAGCATTACTGGTTGGTGCATAGGCTTGGATTAATGTGATATTGAATGGTTTGCCTTGGAAACAAACAGAGACCATTCTGTCATTTTTGAGATTGCATTCAAGTACTGCATTTTGGACTCTTTTGTTGACCATGATTGCTACTCCATTTCTCCAAAGGGATTCCTGCCCACAGTAGTAGATATAATGGTCACCTGAGTTAAATTCACCCATTCAAGTCCATCTTGGTTTACTGATTCCTAGAATGTAGAAGTTCACTCCTGCCATCTCCTGTTTGACCTAACAGAATCAGAAGATATTAAGAAGAGGTGGCAAGAATACAGAAGAACTGTACAAAATAGATCTTCAGGACTCAGATAATCATGATGGTGTGATCACTCACACTCAGCTAGCGCCTGACATCTTGGAAGGTGAAGTCAAGTGGGCCTTCTAAAGCATCACTACAAACAAAGCTAGTGGAGGTGATGTAATTCCAGTTGAACTATTTCAAATTCTGAAAGATGGTGCTGTGAAAGTGCTGCACTCAATATGCCAGCAAATTTGGAAAACTCAGCAATGGCCACAGGACTGGAAAAAGTCAGTTTACATCCCTATCCCAAAGAAAGGCAATGCCAAAGAATGCTCAAACTACCACACAATTGCACTCATCTCGCATGTTAGTAAAGGGAATGCCAAAATTCTCCAAGCCAGGCTTCAGCAATACATGAACCGTGAACTTCCAGATGTTCAAACCTGTTTTAGGAAAGGCAGAGGAGTCAGAGATCAAATTGCCAACATCCACTGGACCATTGAAAAAGGAAGAGAATTCCAGAAAAACATCTATTTCTGCTTTATTGACTATGCCAAAGTCTTTGACTGTGTGGATCACAATAAACTGTGGAAAATTCTGAAGGAGATGGGAATACCAGATTATCTGACCTGTCTCTTGAGAAATCTGTATGCCAGTCAGGAAGCAGTAGTTAGAACTGGACATGGAACAACAGACTGGTTCCAAATAGGAAAAGGAGTACATCAAGGCTGTATATTGTCACCCTGCTTATTTAACTTCTATGCAGAGTACATCATGAGAAATGCTGGGCTGGAAGAAGCACAAGCTGGAATCAACATTGCCAGGAAAAGTATCAATAACCTCAGATATGCAGATGACACCACCCATATGGCAGAAAGTGAAGAGGAACTAAAAAGCCTCTTGCTGAAAGTGAAAGAGGAGAGTGAAAAAGTTGGTTTAAAGCTCAATATTCAGAAAACAAAGATCATGGCATGTGGTCCCATCACTTCATGGGAAATAGATGGGGAAATAGTGTCAGACTTTATTTTGGGGGGCTCCAAAATCACTGCAGATGGTGATTGAACCCATGAAATTAAAAGACGCCTACTCCTTGGAAGGAAAGTTATGAACAACCTGAATAGCATATCTGAAAAGCAGAGACATTACTTTGTCAACAAAGGTCCATCTAGTCAAGGCTATGGTTTTTCCAGGAGTCATGTATGAATGTGAGAGTTGGACAGTGAAAAAGGATGAGTGCCAAAGAATTGATGCTTTTGAACTGTGGTGTTGGAGAAGACTCTTGAGAGTCCCTTGGACTGCAAAGAGATCCAACTAGTCCATCCTAAAGATGATCAGTCCTGTGTGTTCATTGGAAGGACTGATGTTGAAGGTGAAACTCCAATACTTTTGCCACTTCATGCGAAGAGTTGTCTCATTGGAAAAGACCCTGATGCTGGGGAGGATTGGGGGCAGGAGGAGAAGGGAATGACAGAGGATGAGATGTCCGGATGGCATCATCGACTCTATGAACATGGATTTGGGTAGACTCCAGGAGTTTGTGATGGACAGGGAGGCCTGGTGTGCTGTAGTTAATGGGGTCACAAAGAGTCAGACAGGACTGAGTGACTGAACAGAACTGAACTGAACTGAAGACTATTGTTAGGGTGTGCTGTGAACTCATATAGAGTAAGATCCAGACTATTTGGGCTGCATAGTTTGTCTCAAAACAATATGCAGTTTCTCATATATTATAAAATATACATGTGTATATTATATAATAAATATACACACATATTATAATATGTTCATATACATACATATTGGAGAAGAAAACATCAACCCATTCTAATATTTGTGTCTGGAAAACTCCATGTACAGAGGAACCTGGTGGGCTCCAGTCCATGGGGTCACAAGGAGTTGGACACAACTGATCGATTGAGCACACAAAATATAGGTATATATATATATATATATATATATATATATATATACACACACACACATTTATTAGTGTGTATATACTGTCACAAGACAGTATACAAAGAACAAAGAGGCAGAAACAAAGAACGTTTGACTCACACACAAAATACTACATAATCTTGGAATAAATGAAAGACCTTTCATTAAATGCACTTAGTTAAAGCACCAAGTTTATCAAAAGCGTTGAATTATGATTTCCATATTCCACAGTATCTGCATGGAAACTTTGCCAAAGATTAGGGTTCAGGAACAGTTTAGTCTGTGTATTGAGCATATGCATTATTATCCAATGGACTCATGGTTACAACACAATTCTGACAATTTGCACAGAAATTATTGAGGACAAAGTCAGTTGCTCTCTATCCTTAGCATTTCAAGTGCAACTGAACTCAGTTTCCACTGGCCATGGTGGTGTCAGTGTACCACAGCTAGCAATTCAAACAACTTTGCTTATATAGTGTTTCAGTATTCAAAGATTTATGAAATATAATATTAAGAAATATTTCCACTATTGACAAATTATATTAATTTCTGTTATTTGGACTCTTTTGTTTATATATTTTAACTAGAATTCCTTAACAGTACCAGAAAAAGGACTTTTCAGTACTTTATACATCATGAATAATAGTGAGCATTTACATGTAGGTGGGAGCTAAAATTTTAAACTCTTTTTAATTCAGGTGTAATTTGCATATGATAAAATTTATCTTTTTAATGTATACAGTTGAATGAGTTCTGTCAAGTTGAATACAGTAGGGTTACCACTATTATGATCTAGCTATGAAACATTTCCATCATTCAATAAAGTCACCCAAACTCATTTTACTCCCACCCCTGGCAATTGTTGATCTTTTTTCTGTCCCTCAGTTTTGCCTTTTCTGGAGTATTATATAATTGGTATCTTCCACACGAGGTTCTTGCACTTGGCTTCTTTAACTTAATGTAATACTTTTAAAACTCATTTATGTTGCTGAGAGTGTAAGTAATTGATTCGTTCTTATTGCTGAGGAATATTTCACTGTATGGATGTATCACAACTTATTTATTCATTCACTAGCTAATGAGGATTTTAATTTTTATCCAGGGCTTTGTGTGGACACATGTTTTCATTGTTTATGGATACAAGTCTAGGAATTGGATTGCTAAATAGTATGGTAAGTGTGTATTTAACTTTAGGATAACCTGCATAAATGTTTTCCAGAATAAGAGTTTCAGTTGATCAAAATTATTTGATACAGTGTCTGTTCAACTGTTTTTACTTCTTTAAAAATTGAGATGTTTGGTTTATTACTGATTGCCAAAATTCCTTGTCTATTTCTTGCTACAAGCCCTTGGTCAAACTATTGATATATGTTTGGTAAATATTTTCTCTTATATGTAGCTTGAATTTCCAATATTTTAACTGATTTTTGGAGAGCAGAAAGTTGTACTTTTGACAATGTACAATTTACCATTATTTTTCTTTTATGGTACATATTTTTATGTCTTTTAAGAAATCTTCACCTAATCCATGATCAGAAAGATTTTCTTTCTTTTTTCACCTATTAGTTACAAAATTTTATAGGTTATTGGTTTTACATTTACACCTATGACCTATTTTATATTACTTCCTCTATATGGTAGGAAATAAGAGTTGAAGATTGTTTTGTAATTTGAATATGGTATTCAACTATTTTAATCATTTGTGAAAAATACTGTTGTCAAACATACTGATATGTTGAAGTGTCTTGGTATGTATGCTGGCAAACAACTGACCATGTTTATGTGAGTCTATTTCTGAATTCTGCTTTCTTTGCTCACAAGAGTTAAAATCATGATAGAGGCTAATAAGTGGAGTTGGAACCTTCCTGTAAACACACTTCTGGGGCTGCTGGTGGAAGGAAAGAAAAGTTTACAAAGAAATGCCCTCTCTTGGTCTGTCTCAAAGTGAATTGGGTGAGAAAATGTATGGTCCAATGTAAACTTGATTATCTCTTAAAGTCAGTCCTATTTTAGCTATTAGGAAATCTTGCCTTTGTTTATTATTCCAGTACCAATGTTTTCTGCTAATGCTTTGCTTTGTTGACATCTGAGTTTCCTTACTTGTATGCCATGTGTGGTTTACGTCTTCCTTAAACACATCTTCCTTAAACACGTCTTCCTTAAATCCCAATTATGATACTTGCCTGCCAGCTAGGGAAATCCATCTCTTCTCACCTCTTTCCTAGTCAGTATATACAGTAAACATTTACTGAACCCTTACTATGCCCAAAAAACTGTACTGGGTAACTGGGGAGAAAAATAAACTCACTTATTCAATAAATGTCTACTGACCACAATCTAGTGAATCATTATAGTATGGCCTCATTATCTTGTTTGAGGTGTATTATAACAATATTTTACACCATTTATACCCTATGTAATTATAAAATCTGATATACTATCAAAGATAAGCAATTTTGTGATTATTTGCCATTTAAAAATATCCAGCATTTGTTTGTATCCCATTAATACAAATAATGAAAAAATGATTTGTTTTAATCTGTAATAAACTGATTTATTGTGCAGCGACTGTAATATACTAGCATTACATTTAATTGTTAACTCTGCCTGCTCAAACACATATTAGGCAACAATCCCCAAAATAAGTATTTAACTTTATATCAGGTGTAAAGGAGACTCTGGGCATTATAATTAAAATTATTCTGAGGCAGACAAAGAGCTGTTAAATATCAACAGATTTAGCATGTTCTGTAATTGAAAAATGCTCACAAAATTATACTTTTTAGTGATTTACATGTACATTTTTAGGGGACCTGTTCTGTGAATAGTGAATAAATAACTTTTGTAGTATCAAGAAAGAAAGAAATGCCCTCTCTTCACTTCCTCTGTCTTCAAACCTTCTGTTAGGGTCTCCTATTGAATGAATGTAGCATAAAGCAGGAGGGCAAGCAATTCTAGAAAATGAAATTTACAGTAACAGAAGGATGAGGAAATAACATGAGAGAAGACAGGCAAATGATGGTATCAGCAAGCAAGGGCTGTGAAAAGAAGGCCCAGAGGAAGTCTTAGAAGACTGAGATCTTGGCTCACTTGTCTTCTCTGTTTGCATTTTGCAGCTGCTAAGGCCACAAAAGGCCAAAGACAAAAGCTATAATATGATTTTTAAAAAGTGGGTTAGACGATCCATATTATTATATAGCTAGATATTAATATATAATGTATTCAAAATGTAAATAAAATGAAGTTTCAATTAGAATTTCAATGCTATGTAGAGACTGAGATTGAATAAAAGTGCTTAAAAGATTATATGAAAGTATCAAGTCTTGACAATAAATGAGGTCATCTTGAATTTTTTTGAATTTTGAATTGCTGGCACAGCAAGTCACAACTACATAGCCTGGAGTTATGGAGATGAGGATTAGCCTCAGAATACACAAATAGATCAAAATGTAGGAGAGAATAAGGTAGCGGATCACCTTGTATGTAAGAATGTGATAAATGGCCACGATGGCATTTTAACTCAGCGGTAAAAGGATGGATTGTTTAGTAAATGGTATAGACACAGCTGGCTTTCCATCTGGAAGAATATGAAACTGGACTTCTTTTTTACATCATATTAAAAATAAATTCCAAAAGGATTAAAAACTTAAATGTGAAAAATGCAAGAAAATCTGGGAGAGTCTATGAACATCCTCAGGGCAAAGTGGGTATGAACCTACTTGATTTATAAAAAAAGTTAAAATCATCTATAATGAGATAAATCAAAACACAAAAGAAAACAGAAATTCTTGGACAGGTATTTGCAAAGAGGAAAAAATATGGATGACCATTATGAATAAAATACAAAGATCTTTTACAAATTTATTAGAAGAAAGCAAATAATATCAGTGGGGAAAAAATTGGGCAAAGGATTAGAAGAGGCAATTCACACAGAAGCAAATCCGAATGGTCTGCAGATATGTGAAATGATGCTCAACACAGTAACTATGAGTGAAATGCAAATTAAAGTGACAATGAATATTTCTTTGCATTTCTCAATCTAGCATTTTTTTTTTCTTTTTACAAGGAATGGTTATACTTAGACTAGTGAAAAATAGGGAACCCTCACATTGCTAGAGTGATGTTAACCTCTTTCAAGAAATGGTTCTTAATACTAAAAACTGAAAGCACATGTACCCCAGTGTTCATCGCTGCATTGTTTACAATAGCCAGGACATGGAAGCAACCTAGATGCCCGTCAACTGACGAATGGATAAGAAAGCAGTGGTACATATACACAATGGAATATTACTCAGCATTAAAAAAAAAAATCATTTGAAGCAGTTCTACTCAGGTGGATAGAACTGGAGCCTATTATCCAGAGTGAAGTAAGCCAGAAGGAAAAACAACAATACAATATACTAACGCATATATATGGAATTTAGAAAGATGGTAACGAGAACCCTGCATGAGAGACAGCAAAAGAAACGCAGATGTATAGAACAGACTCGTGGACTCTGTGGAAGAGGGCAAGGGTGGGATGATATGGGATAATGGCATTGAAACATGTTAATTATCATATGTGAAATCAATCACCAGCCCAGGGTTGCTGCTCGGGGCTGGTACACCGAGATGACCCAGGGGGAGGGAATCGGGAGGGAGGAGCGAGGGGGGTTCTGGAGGGGGAGCATATGTAAACCCATGGCGGTTTCATGTCAATGTATGGCAAAACCAACGCAATAAAGTAAAGAAAATTTAAAAATAAATAAAAACTGAAAGCACATATTCCCACGAAGCCCCTGGTGGTCTAGTGGTTAGAAGTCAAAACTTTCATTGCCATGGCCCAGGTGCAATCTCTGGTTGGGAAAGTAAGATCCCCCAAGCCATGTGGCCTGGGTAAAACAATAAAAACAAAATTAAAAATGTATATTCATTCTCACCCAGAAAATATGGCTCTGGGAATATTTCCTATATAAATCAAAGCTAGAGTTCACAAAAGAATTACTTATAAGTAGAGAATGTTTGAATAAAATACTGTCCATCTATTGCAAGGAGTATTAAAGAACCATCTTGGAATAATATCAATTGACTTGAAAGGGTTTTATAAGATTAAGAACAATAGTATACATGAGATGTCACTTGTAGAAGAAACGATATTGAGCAGCAAAAAATCATATATACAGCTATAGACGCATATACAAATACATGGAAAACATGAAAGAAATATAAATCTGATTATATCACTTCAGATCAGTTCAATCACTCAGACGTGTCCGACCATTTGTGACCCTGTGAATCGCAGTATGCCAGGCCTCCCTGTCCATTACCAACTCCTAGAATCCACCACAACCCATGTCCCTCGAGTCGGTGATGCCATCCAGCAATCTCATCCTCTGTCATCCCCTTCTCCTCCTACCCCAATCCTTCCCAGCATTAGGGTATCTTCTCCAATGAGTCAACTCTTCACATGAGGTGGCCAAAGCTTTGGAGTTCCAACATTAGTCCTTCCAATGAACACCAGGATTTATGTCCTTTAATGCACTGGTTGGATCTTCATGCAGTCCAAGGAACTTGCAAGAGTCATCTCCAACACCACAGTTCAAAAGCATCAATTCTTCAGCGCTCAGCTTTCTTCACCGTCCAACTCTCACATCCATACATGACTACTGGAAAAATCATAACAGGACTAGATGACCTTTATTGACAAAGTAATGTCTCTGCTTTTAAATATGCTATTTGGGTTGGTCATGCTTTCCTTCAAAGGAGTAAGCCTCTTTTAACTTCATGGCTGCAATCAACATCTGCAGTGATTTTGTAGCGCCAAAAAATGAACTCTGATATTGTTGCCACTGTTTCCGCATCTATTTGCCATAAAGTGATGGGACCAGATGCCATGATCTTAGCTTTCTGAATGTTGAGCTTTAAGCCAATTTTCTCACTCTCCTCTTTCACTTTCATCAAGAGGCTCTTTAATTCCTCTTCACTTTCTGCCATAAGGATGGTGTTATCTGCATATCTGAAGTTATTGATACTTTTCCTGGCAATGTTGATTCCAGCTTGTGCTTCTTCCAGCCCAGCATTTCTCATGATGTACTCTGCACAGAAGTTAAATAAGCAGGGTGACAATATACAACCTTGATGTACTCCTCTTCCTATTTGGAACCAGTCTGTTGTTCCATGTCCAGTTCTAACTGTTGCTTCCTGACTGGCATACAGATTTCTCAAGAGACATGTCAGATGATCTGGTATTCCCATCTCCTTCAGAATTTTCCACAGTTTATTGTGATCCACACAGTCAAAGACTTTGGCATAGTCAATAAAGCAGAAATAGATGTTTTTCTGGAACTCTCTTGCTTTTTCGATGATCCAGTAGATGTTGGCAATTTGACCTCTGATTCCTCTGCTTTATCTAAAACCAGTTTGAACATCTGGAAGTTCACAGTTCATGTGTTGCTGAAGCCTGGCTTGGAGAATTTTGGCATTCACTTTACTAGCATGCGAGATGAGTGTAATTGTGTGGTAGTGTGAGCATTCTTTGGCATTGCCTTTCTTTGGGATAGGGATGTAAACTGACTTTTTCCAGTCCTGTGGCCATTGCTGAGTTTTCCATATTTGCTGGCATATTGAGTGCAGCACTTTCACAGTATCATCTTTCAGAATTTGAAATAGCTCAACTGGAATTCCATCACCTCCACTAGCTTTGTTTGTAGTAATACTTTCTAAGGCCCACTTGACTTCACATTGCAGGATGTCTGGCTCTAGGTGAATGATCACACCATCGTGATTATATGGGTCATGAAGATCTTTTTTGTACAGTTCTTCTGTATTCTTGCCACCTCTTCTTAATATCTTTTGCTTCTCTTAGGTCCATGCCATTTCTGTCCCTTATTGAGCCTATCTTGGCATGAAATGTTCCCTTTGTATCTCTAATTTTCTTGAAGTGATCTCTAGTCTTTCCCATTCTGTTGTTTTCCTCTATTTCTTTGCATTGATAGCTGAGGAAGGCTTTCTTATCTCTCCTTGCTATTCTTTGGAACTCTGCATTCAGATGGGAATCTTTCCTTTTCTACTTTGCTTTTCACTTTTCTTTATACAGCTATTTGTAAGGCCTCCTCAGACAGCCATTTGGGTTTTTTGCATTTGTTTTCCAGGCAGATGGTTTTAATCCCTGTCTCCTGTACAATGTCATGAACCTCCATCCATAGTTCATCAGGCACTCTGTCTATCAGATCTAGTTCTTCAAATCTATTTCTCACTCCCACTGTATAATCATAAGTGATTTGATTTAGGTTATACCTGAATGGTCTAATGGTTTTCCCTACTTTTTTCAATGTAAGTCTGAATTTGACAATAAGCATTTCATGATCTGAGCCACAGTCAGCTCCCAGTCTTGCTTTTGCTGACTGTATAGAGCTTCTCCACCTTTGGCTGCAAAGAGTATAATCAATCTGATTTCGGTGTTGACCATCTGGTGATGTTATGTGTAGAGTCTTCTCTTGTGTTGTTGGAAGAGGGTGTTTGCTATGACCAGTGCATTCTCTTGGCAAAACTCTATTAGTCTTTGCCCTGCTTCATTCTGTACTCCAAGGATAAATTTGCCTGTTACTCCAGGTGTTTCCTGACTTCCTACTTTCATATTCCAGTCTCCTATAATGAAAAGGACATCTCTTTTGGATGTTAGTTCTAAAAGGTCTTGTAGATCTTCATAGATCCAGTCAACTTCAGCTTCCTCAGCGTTACTGGTTGGAACATAGGCTTGGATTGCTTTGCTATGGAATGGTTTGCCTTGGAAATGAATGGAGATCATTCTGCCATTTTTGAGATTGCATCCAAGTACTGCATTTCAGACTCTTTTGTTGACCATGATTATATATAGACTATAATTTGGTTTTCTGGTAAAGATGGGCCTTTGGTAGAGACAGCAAGGAGGTAAGCATACAGTATGAGGAAGACAAACCTATTCAAATCCCCATCTCTATGTATGATTATGTTAATATAGTTACATGAAATTGTGTATGTATATATACATGTGAATGCACATACATGTATATTACATAAATATATGATTGTTCATAAAAATAAAAAATGATGAATAACCAGTTCAGTTCAAGGGCTTTCTTTCCTGCTGAGTATCTGAAGGTCTGAGCATAACCCTTGCCTTGTGGCTGGTGCCAACAGTGGCTTTTTTACTGTGCGTGTGACAAGAGTTTTGCTGGAGAGCCTATTTCTGCAGTTCACACAGCTTTTTCTAAACAAGCTATGGGATTAATTGGGATGTATGACACTGTTTATCTTTATCATTTATTTTAGTATGTGGTTTTCTTAAGTGATTACTCTAAGGCTTAGTCAATTACTTTTCTCTTTTCCTTGGGTTTCCCTGGTGTGAGAATTTTTATTTGCATCCATTTCAGAAACATCAAGAAAGTAGAAAAAATCACTAGTTTTTTCACTTGTGAAATGAGGATAATGATAGCTTCCTTTGTCCCTATCTCAAAGGGTTGTGGTGAAAATTAAGAAGATAATTAACTGTGTTTTAGCTCCTAGTAAAGATGTACCATGTAAATACAGCTTCTTGGTGTTCACAGATTTTCACCTCTGCTATTTCATGTAATTTTCACTTTTGT
Organism: Antilocapra americana; assembly: GCA_007570785.1. NCBI lineage: Eukaryota > Metazoa > Chordata > Mammalia > Artiodactyla > Antilocapridae > Antilocapra > Antilocapra americana. The sequence goes on along the minus strand of ML660197.1, from coordinate 50,790,492 downwards.
GTGAACTACTTGGAAGGAAACATAGTGCACCAAGTCTACTATAATTAAGCAGAAGGCAAAACACTGGAAATACAGGCAAAGTCAAAGAAAAATCACTTATTTACAGACAATCAGCCATTTCACAACAAGATATTTAGGACTTGCAAAAAGTGACCCAAACCCCAAGACTGATTTTAACTGATTTTAGTTGTCTCCCCAAAACAGAAACAAAATCCCTTCTTAAAACCAGTTCTCCTCTACCTTTACAACTCTAAGTTGTAATTCCAGGATCTTACTTTCTGGCTCATAAACTGCTGACCTAACTGTCTACCCTCTACCTCTCCTGGATACAGCCTGATCTCTGTGCTGTCATCAAAGCAAGGTTTATTATTTATTTTTTATTTAGTTTATTGAAGTATAATTGATTTACAGTACTGCATTTGTTTATGGTGTACAGCAAAGTGATTTTATACATACTTTCACATACATTTATAAATTATTTTTCATATTTTTTCCATTATGATTTATTATAGGATATTGAATATAGCTCCTTGTGTTATACAGTAGGACCTTGTGATTAGAAAGATCACTCAGAATTTTTAAAAGGTTTACTTTGTTGCTTCCATTCTGTATATAATAGTTGTTTACACATGATATTTCTAGAACACATCTAGTCCTTTATAATCCAGGCTGGACATTGTTAATTTGTACTTCTGTACCTTCCAGACACAATCCATTTGCTTTCTACATGGTATCAGGTTGCCCTGCGGAACTGACTGGACTCTTTCCCATATCTGAAACCTCATTTTCATGTCCTATTGACCACTCCCTTTGTTTAAGACCAACTCCAGAGAGGCTGTGGAAATGTAACCTGTTTCCAGCAGTGCCCAGCTAGTACCAGCTTGGTCCTGTAGGAGGTACCCCTTCCCCAACATTACTCAATCACTCATCAGTGATAATGGCTCCGGGCCCTGGTTAGCCTCCGGAGCTAGGATTTGGACTTTTGGGCTGTGGCTGTACTGCCACAAGCCCATTGAATAAGACAGGAAGGTGCACCCACATGGGTAGAAGTTATAAACCATGGCTAAATTGACCAAGTCAGAGCCTAAACCAATGGTGTGCTGGCAAAGGTAAACAATGTGCTCTCAGAGAAGGGGAACTCTGATGTTGTAGCATCAGAAGATTTCTGAAGTGTAAATATTCCTATTATGCAAATTTCAAGATTTTTTTTTATGGTTCTCAAAATTCCTCATAATTTAAAACTCAGCTCTCTCAAGTATGAACTGGCAGCAAAATAACCATACTTCAAAACAAGCCACTCCTGGGACGCATACAACAGTCTTCTGATAATCTTAGCTGGGAACTGTGAGATTAAATAAGCAAAGAAATAAGCACAGACCAACCAAGACTGGAGCCCAAACCAACCTAATCTGTGAGAAGCATGGTAGGAGTGTACCTGGGAGGAGGGGAGAGAGGTGGTCTTTTATGAGACAAAGTCCAGGCATATGAAGCAATTCCCTGAAGATGCCTTACATGTAGCCGGGAGGTGCCATGGGCTCTCCCATCAGCACTTTCAGGCCACAGGCTACAGATAGTGCCTCTCTGATGGGTTTCTAATATTGGTGTATTGAATATTTCATCTCTGAAAATTCCCATGACAACACTGCTGCCGCTGCTGCTAAGTCCCTTCAGTCGTGTCCGACTCTGCGCCACCCCATAGATAGCAGCCCATCAGGCTCCGCCGTCCCTGGGATTCTCCAGGCAAGAACACTGGAGTGGGTTGCCATTGCCCTCTCCACTATGACAACACTGGAATGTAAGAAATATTCTTCCCACTTCGTAAGCAATGGAACCGAGTCTCAGGGAATTGGAGTAACTCTCTGGAGCCCTCATACTTACCAACTACTTATGTTAGGGTGTCTGGATCCCTGTGCGTCTTTCATGGGACTGTTTTGACCTATATATTATATGCAGTTTTATTAACACTCAGATCTTGAAGTCAGAGACTGTTGTTGATTGTATGATAACCTATATTCAACTTATATTTTCCAAATGGATTGTTTGATAGTAGTTTCAATAGCATAATAAAAAATAGCCATCTGACAACAAAAATCAACCTCCACTTTCCTCCTGGGTAGAGTCAACTGAGTGAGGCAAGGTGACCATCACTCTTCCTTTTTTAAGTTTTTTTATTGAAATATGGTTTATTGAAAATGTGCTCTTTTCAGGAGTAAAGCAAAGTGATATATGTATGCATATTCTTTTCAGAATCTTTTCCATTATAGATTATTACACAATACTGAATACAGTTCCTTGTGTTATACGGTAAGTCCTTGTTGTTTATCTATTTTATATATAGTAGTGTGTATACGTTAATCCCAAACTTCTAACTTATCCCTCTATATCCCTTACATTTCCACTTTGGTAACCATAAGTTTGTTTTCTATATCTGAGAGCCTATTACTGTTTTATAAATAGTAAGTATACTTGTGTCAGATTTTTTATCCCACATGTAAGTGATTCCATATGATATTTGTCTTTCTCTGTCTGAATTCACTTAGTATGATGATCTCTAAGCTCATCCATGTTGCCGCAAAAGGCATTTGTTTAATTAATTTTTATAACTGAGTAATATTCCATTGTATATATGTATCACACCTTCTTTGAGGGGTTTCCCAGGTGGCACAGTGGTAAATAACCCACTTTCTGATGCAAGTGGAGATGTAGGAGATTCAGTTTTATTCCTGAGTCTCCCATAGGAGATGAGGGAAGATTCCCTAGAAAATAAAATGGCAACCCACTCAGTGTTCTTGCCTGGAAAATCCCACAGACAGAGGAGCATGGTGGACTACAGTTCATGGGGTCGCAAAGAGCTGGACATGACAGCATGCACACATACACACCACATTTTCTTCATTCATCTAGTGATGAAGGTTGCTTCCATGTCTTGGCTAATCACTGTCCCTTTTAATGCTGAAAGTGTAAATTCTTATGTCTGTGGGTTATTAAGCTCCTTCCATGTACAAGTTATTTTACATATTTCATCTGCAGGAGAATATTAAAAGAAACCTGTTATCATGCTCACCATATGGCTGAGAAAGAGAAGCTCAAACATGTGAAATGACTTTCCCAAATCTATACAACTCATAGGTGACAGAGTCAATATTCATATCTGGGTCTGCCCAATGTCTGACTCTACACTCACCCTTTTTGATGACATAACCTCTTCTGTCACCACCAGCCAGGAGCACAGCCCACCACAGCTATCTCCATTCCCCCAGATGGCATTACAGTTCATGTGCAAGGACAAACAACACTGTGGGCAAAGCCATTTCTTCCACATGAACTCTGCTGCTTTCAACACATTTAAATCCAAAGCCCCAAATCTAAATGTGTGCTACTCAGCACACAGTCACCTCTGTTCAATATAGGCTGATAAGAAATTTCAGGGAGTTATGATATGTCAAGACACACTGGGCCCCTTGCTACAGCTTTAATCATAATTGGAGCTTGTCTAAGATCCCTCTGTTCATCTGTACTAACATAGAGGATTTTAATCACAAATTTGCAGCTCTGTGTCATTATGAAGGAGAAAAACTCCCTTGCAATGTTGTTAACTGACCTTAATCCAATGTGATGTGTAATACACTCAGCTGGATCCTCAGGCATTCTAGAAACAGAACAGTAAAACACCTCTTAAATCCAAATTATATTTGAAATAACAGATTAGATTATTTCTAGCATCATCAAACAAACTGTGGCCTGCTGAAATTTATCTTATGCTTTCCAAACAAAGCAGAGACTCCAGCCTGACATGCTGGATGTTTTATGAGTTCATCTACCTTGAAAGTCACACAAGCATCTTCTTAGTGGGCTGCATGGCTGATGACTTTGAGGAGATGAGTGATCTGGCATAAGGGCACTGATTCCACGTCTGTGCTGGCTCTGAGGTCAGGATGAGCTGGGAAGATCAGATAATACGTCTCAGAGTTAGACACACAAGTACTCATTACCAAACTGTGACTTTGGGTAAATGACTCAGTGCTGCTGAGGCATGGACCCTTCATTTATACAGAGCTAATAATTATAGGTGCCTTGCACATTTGTGATATTTAGTAACAGTGTGTGGAAATAGCCTTGTAAAAGTGAACTGACCATTTTAGTAAAGCCTGCTCACAGCCATGTGAAATGACAACATGGCCATGTGAAGTGAACTCTATTCCTTCTCTGTTTTTAATTAACATTTTATTTTTAGATAGTATAGATAAACAGGTGTGAGAAATGATACAGAGACATTGCATTTGTTTCTTATCCAGATTTCCTCCAATAGTAATGTCTTGCAAAACCGTATTCCAATACCACAACCACATTCCCTGCATTATGACAGTCAAGGTGAAAAATAATTAGGTTACCACAGGGTCTCTGTACTAGTCTCATTATTTTTTCAAACGTTTTTCATTTATTTATTTTAATTTTTGGCTGTGCTAGATCTCTGTTGCTTTGCACAGGCTTTCCCTAGTTGCAGAGAGTGGAAGCCTTTCTTCATTGTAGCGCTTGGACTTCTCATTGCAGTGGTTTCTCTTATTGGCAAACACAGGCTCTAGGTACATGGGCTTCAGTGGTTTTGGTATGCTTGCTAGTAGTTGCAGCTTGCTGGCCAAAACAAAGGACTGAACTCGTGTTCCCTACATTGGTAGGCAGATTCCTATTTACTGAGTCATCAGGGAAGTCCTGTACTATTCTCCTTTAGACACCCCTACCTACATCCTGAACTTTTCATGGTGTCCTTAACCTCTAGGAACCACTAATATGTTCTCCATTTCTATAATTTCAGCATCCAAACATTTTATATAAATGGAACCACACAGTATGGAAACTTTCAGGATTGGGTTTTCTCACTCATAATAATTCCCCAGAGATTCATCCAGGTTACTACATGTATCATAGTTCATTCTAACTCATTGTTGAGTGGTATTCCATGGCATGGCAGGACTGGAGTGTGTTTAACCATTTTCTTGTTAAAGGACACATGGTGGGAACTCCCTGCCAGTCCAGTGGTTAGGACTCCATGTTTCCACTGTAACAGCACAGATTTGACCCCTGGTTAGAAGACTAACACCCTACATGACACATAAAGTGGCCAAATGATAATAATAGTGACAATGATAAAATAAAGGCGAGCTGAGTTGTTTCCAGTTTTTGATTATTTTAAGTGAAGCTACCATTAAGTAAAGTAATGCTCAAAATTCTCCAAGCTAGTCTTCAGCAATATGTGAACCATGAAATTCCAGACATTCAAGCTGGTTTTAGAAAAGGCAGAGGAACCAGAGATCAAATTACCAACATCTGCTGGATCATTGAAAAAGCAAGAGAGTTTCAGAAAAACATCTATTTCTGCTTTGTTGACTATGCCAAAGCCTTTGACTGTGTGGAACACAATAAACTGTGGAAAATTCTGAAGGAGATGGGAATACCAGACCACCTGACCCACCTCTTGAGAAACCTGTGTGCAGATGGGGAAGCAACAGTTAGAACAGGACATGGAAGAACAGACTGGTTCCAAATAAGAAAAGGAATATGTCAAGGCTATATATTGTCACCCTGCTTATTTAACTTATATGCAGAGTACATCATGAGAAATGCTGGGCTGGAAGAATCACAAGCTTTAATCAAGATTTCCAAGAGAAATATCAATAATCTCAGATATTCAGATGACACCACCCTTATGGCAGAAAGTGAAGAGGAACTAAAAAGCCTCTTGATGAAAGTGAAAGAGGAGAGCGAAAAAGTTGGCTTAAAGCTCAATATTCAGAAAACCCATGGCCTCCAGTCCCATCACTTCATCTCATCTGTAGCTTGTCCTTCTATCCTCATATCAGAGTTTTTCATTGAGCAAAAGTTTTTAGCTTCATTTTACTAGTTTATTAATTTTCTTTTTATATATTATTTTGTTGTTGGTGTCAAGTCTAAGAACTCTCTGCTTTAGCCTAGATACTAAATATTTTCCCTTATGCTTTGTGTAAAACTTACATCCTATTTCATATCATGTTTAAGCCCACATGTTTAATAAACTTCTGAATAAAGTGTGAGATTTAATTTAAGGTTTACTTTTAAGTTAAGGTTACATTTAAGTTAAGGTTCACCTACATATATCCAGTTGTTTCAATAACCACTGAGTTACTGTGGCACTTTTTTCAAAAATTAGTTAGCTATATACAGAAGACTCTTGAGAGTCCCTTGGACTGCAAGGAGATCCAACCAGTTCATCCTAAAGGAGATCAGTCCTGGGTGTTCATTGGAAGGACTGATGTTGAAGCTGAAACGCCAATACTTTAGCCACGTGATGCGAAGAGCTGACTCATTTGACAAGACCCTGATGCTGGCAAAGATTGAGGGCAGGAGGAGAAGGGGACAACAGAGGATGAGATGATTTGATGGCATCACTGACTCAATGCACATGGGTTTGGGTGGACTCTAGGTGTTGGTGATGGACAGGGAGGCCTGGCATGCTGCAGTTCATGAGGTGGCAAAGAGTTGGACATGACTGAGTGACTGAACGGAACTGAACTGATATTTGTGTGGGCCTGTTTCTGCTTCTTTGCTCTCTTCCATTGATCTATGTCTCTCTCTTCATCAATATCACACTATTGATCATTGTAAATATAGCCTGAGCCTTATTATTGGATGGAGTTTTTTCTCCCACTTTATTATAGTTCTACAAACTTTTTTAGCTGTCTAGTGTTCTTGTGTTTCCATATATATTTTAGCATAAGCTTCTCTGTGTCTACTAAATCCTTCCTTGAATTTTGATAGGTCTTGGAACATACATACATATTAATTTAGAAAGATTTGGCTACCTTGTCTCCCAACCCATAAACTCGTATGTCTCTCCATGTAGTTAAGTCTTCCTTGATTTTTTAAAATCATTTTGTTTTCTGTATATTGATGATGCTTATTTTTGTTAAATGTGTACCCAAGTGGTTCACTGGAGCAATTCAAATGCTACAGTATATTTTTAATTTCAGTTTCCCCATGTTCATTGTTAATCTCATATAGGAGTAAAATTTTTTTAATTTCCATTTGTATTGTATCCTGTGACTTGATGAATTTAGTTACTAGTTCTAGGAGCTTTTGTAGATTCTTTAGGATTTTCTACCTAGAAAATCATATCAGCTACAAATGGAGTGATGCTGCCAATCAGGTGATTACTGAGGAAAGCATATTTTCTGTCTTTCTCTCAAGAAGGTCTACATATTCCAGATTTTATTCTGTGCTACTTTCTCTAGGCTAACACATGAGCAGCAGGTAGGAGCTAGCAGAAACTTTCAAAACTCAATCTCATTAACTCCTGTACATGGAGGGGAGTAGCTCATATTTATTTTCCCACTGATATGCATTACACCACATTGATCATTTCCATCTCAAGTAGGCAGAGTTATCTACAGTCAGTTTGACAGCTGTTAAGAGATTGTGGCCAGCGGTGAATTTGCAAATCTCCAAGCCCCTACTTCTCCACCACAAGACACAGCAGAGTGGGGGCCTTTCTTGCATGACTGGAGACAAAAGATCTTTCACATTATCTATATGGTAATCAAAGAGCATTTCTTAATAGATAAGAATCTCGAAGGAGATTTCATCATCTTCCAAATTACTTGCATGTGTAGTAGTGTTTGAGGAGAGGATAAATCAACATATCAACAACAAAAACAAAGCCTGCATTGAATCAAATGAGCTCAATCTATCCCACTTCTTAGGGGCCTTTTAAGTAGATATTAAACTAGACTGAGACACTATAATGCCTATAAAAGAAAACTTGGCAAAGGTAAGTTTATTTACTGACCTTTTAAAATCTAATCGACCCACCAAAACCCTGAAATCCAGAGGCAGATTCTGTCATAATCAATGAGATGTCTTCAAAAAGCAATTTCTGAAACCCCACTTGGCACTTTCTTCTTCCCTGCTTCTATGGGATTCTGATTTGTTAGATACTGAATGTTGTCATGAGACCTTATTTAAAACTAATTCCCAGGCAACTTTGCTTCATAGACACATCTTGATGTGACTAACCAAGCAACTTTAGATTCCTCAAAAATCTTACAAAACAATTCAAGTGTGCTTGGAGTTGGTATCACCCTCAGGAATTTGAAGATTTGGGGATGAATAGAAGGAGGACACTGTGGTCTTGTTGGACCTTCTCAGGCAGAATATGGAAAGGACTAAGAATGTCTTCTCCTGCCATGTAGAACTGAGGCAGGAGGTAGGTGGTCCCCACACCCAGGGCAAGCAATTAAGAGTTTGTTCTCTGTGGACAGAAACTCCAAAACATCAACAGCAGGACTGTTGAGAGAGGAGGCTGGGCCCTGCCCAGATAAGGGATAAGAGGCCACATAGCTCTCATTCTCAGAGTAGAGGAGGCTTTCTTAACTAGAAACCTCCTTGGAGATTAAAAGGGGAGTAATGCCAAGCTAGTGACGTCCATCACTAAAGGAAGAGTAACAGGCCTCTTCACTGGAATTCACATTGACTGAGAGATGAGTGCACGCACATGGGAGGATCCTAAGGTATACCAAATACAGACTCAGAACCAGGCAAATCAAAATGATTGGCCAGAGAAAACCCTGAAGAAATATTCCATAAAAATGAATCAAACTACCAGGAGGGCAGAACTGTCTCTCTGAGTCAACCCGTGTCTATCCACACATACTGTACTCTTTTACCTGTTAATAAAGACTATTTTGTTCACTACTTTCCATTTTTATGGGAATTCTTTTCTGCAAAGCCAAATGTCCAGGGCTTTGTCACTGACCACTGATCTAGTGGCTAGTCAGTAGTTGCTCTCATTGCAGCTACCTGACCGCAGCCTCTGACTGGGACCCTGTTTCAAGCCACTTCAGGCTGAGGCCACCCACCCAAGATCAGAATGTAATGTTCAACATCTCCTGCTCTGTCCATCACTAAAGGAATAGCCTGTTTGTGTAGTAATTTTGGCTTTTCCATTTCCAAAACACCTCTAAAGATGAAGCTGTAAAATAAGGGGTTTGAGATTTGCTCCTCTGCTGAAATTAATTTTCATGGGCAAATATTCCCCATAATAAATCACAAATAATTTATTAAGCTCAGAGGAAAATGACTTAAGAAGATGAATACAAAAGTTGAATTTATTATTTTATCTACCAAAAAGTTCTTTTTTGTGAACACTGTATTTTCTGCATAAGGAAAAGACATATCACATATGCATGAAAATCAATACATCTATATTGTATCCAAACCATACTGATGGAACTAACAAATGCATAATCAGTCTAGCCCATTCCTTTGAAAATAAATTGATTTTTCACCACTCTTCTCCAAACTCAGTTGCTTTGAGAATAAAAATCATTTTCTTTATTTCTGACACCAGTACATTTTAAATGTGAGCATCTTCTCATCTCATGATTGTTTTCTGTGATTTTTTTCCCACTGATTGGACATATCTAATTATCCAAATAGCTATTTAAATAGAATGCATTTTCAGCAATGTCTTTAAAAGTGCCGCTTATGGAGATAAAGCTTTCCATGACCTTTAAACCACAGCCACCTTTCTTGGCTCAGCTCTGAATGAAATACGGGATCAGAGATAATCTTGACACCACTACTTACATATTGGTATCAGAATCTACATGTTTTTATTTTTTAATTGCCAAACACGGCAGCTCCCTGGCCATAAAAGGTGATTGAAAGTCTTTGTACAATATGTGAAACTGGCTGTTTTCCACATATAATAGGATATGAACAGAGTTTTATCACCAATGCTTATTTTCTGCTGACATTTTTATGAAAATAAATGTAGATTGGGTTACCCTACTCTGCTCAGGCTTGAAGACCATACTATAGCATGTGAATCGATATTCTCTCCACTTTGAAGATCACCCTAAATGCAAGTACAATAGCTTTTCCAGAGTCACCTCGTATAACTTTGGTGTGAAGGTCTGAATCAGTTGGCTACTAAGGTATATTATATTAATTATTTTTATTTGTATATGTGTGTTTGCTCAAGCACAGTGCTTTCTTGAGCACTTAAACTGCAATTATTCCTCTCATCTCTCATGTGTAATTGATATAGCTATGCTTTTATAAGGAGTGTCTTTAACATATTATCCACATAAATGTCAGAGTATAGAAATACATTACATATATGTATATGTATAACTGGAGAAGGAAATGCAAACCACTCCAGTATTCTTACCTGGAGAATCCTATGGACAGAGGAGCCTGGCAGGCTACAGTCATTACAAGAGTTGGAAACAGCTTAGCAACTAAACCACGGCCATCATATATGTGTAACAACTGAGATATTATTGCACTGTTCTCAGTTTTAATCAGAATTAGATTGAATTCTAATGTTTGTGTTAAGTTCAATTAATTCAGTCATTCACTTGTGTCTGACTCTTTGCAACTCCATGGACTGCAGCACGCCAGGCTTCCCGGTCCATTACCAACTACCAAAGTTTACTCAAACTCATGTCCATCATGTCAGTGATGCCATCCAACCATCTCATCCTCTGCCGTCCCCTTTTCCTACCGCCTTCAAACTTTCCCAGCTTTAAGGTCTTTTCCAATGAGTCAGTTCTTCCCATCAGCTGGCCAAAGCTTCAGCATCAGTCCTTCCAATGAATATTCAGGACTGATTTCCTTTAGGATTGACTGGTTGGAGCTTCTTGCAGTCCAAAGGACTCTCAAGAGTCTTCTCCAACACCACAGTTCAAAAGCATCAATTCTCCAGCACTCAGCTCTCTTTAAAGTCTGGCTCTCACATCAATACATGACTACTGGGAAAACCATAGCTTTGACTAGATGGAGTTTTGTTGGCAAAGTAATGTCTCTGCTTTTTAAAATGCTGTCTAGGTTGGTCATAGGTTTTCTTCCAAATAGCAAGTGTCTTTTAATTTCATGGCTGCAGTCACCATCTGCAGTGATTTTGGAGCCCCAAAAATAAAAAGACTGTCCCTGTTTCCAATGTTTCCCAATCTATTTGTCATGAAGTGATAGAAACAGATGCCATGATCTTAGTTTTCTGGATGTTGAGTTTTAAGCCAACTTTTTCTTCATCCTCTTTCACTTTCATCAAGAGGCTCTATAGCTCTCCTTCACTTTCTACCATAGGGGAAGTCTCATCTTCATATCTGAGGTTATTGGTATTTCTCCTGGAAATCTTGATTCCAGCTTGTGCTTCATCCAGCAAGCATTTCTCATAATGTACTCTGCATATAAATTAAATAAGTAGAGTGACAATATACAGCCTTAATATACTTCTTTCCCAATTTGGAACCAGTTGGTTGTCCCATGTCCAGTTCTAACTGTTACTTCTTGGCCTGCACACAGATTTCTCATGAGGCAGATAAGGTGGTCGGGTATTCCCATGTATTTATGAATTTTCCACAGTTCGTTGTGATCCACACAAACAAAAGCTTTGGCAGAGTCAATAAAGCATAAGTGGATGTTTTTCTGGCATTCTCTTGCTTTTTCAATGAGCCGGCGGATGTTGGCAATTTGATCTCTGGACCCTCTGCCTTTTCTAAATCTAGCTTGAACATCTTGAAGTTCATGGATCACGTATTGCTGAAGCCTGGCTTAGAAAATTTTGAGCATTACTTTGCTAGCATGTAAGATGAGTGCAATTGTGTGGTAGTTTGAGCCTTCTTTTGCATTGCCTTTCTTCAGGATTGGAATGAAAACTGACATTTTCCACTCCTGTGACCACTGCTGAGGTTTCCAAATTTGCTGGTATATTCAGTGCAAGATTTTCACAGCATCACCTTTTAGGATTTGAAATAGTTCAACTGGAATTCCATCACCACTGCTAGTCTTGTTCATTGTGATGCTTCCTAAGGCCCACTTGACTTCGCATTCCAGGATGTCTGGCTCTAATTGAGTGATCACACCATCATGGTTATCCTGATCATGAAGATCTTTCTTGCACAGTTCTGTGTATTGTTATCACATCTTCCTAATATCTTCTGCTTCTGTTAGGTCCATACCATCTCTATTCTTTATTGAGCCCATCATTGCATGAAATGTTCCCTTGGTATCTCTAATTTTCTCGAAGAGATCCCTAGTCTTTTCCATTCTATTGTTTCCCTCTATTTATTTGCATTGATTACTAAGGAAGGTTTTCTTATTTCTCCCTGCTATTCTTTGGAACTCTGCATTCAAATAGGTTTATCTTTCCTTTCATTGTTTACCTTTAGCTTTTCTTCTTTTCTCAGCTATTTGTAAGTCCTCCACAGACAACTATTTTGCTTTTTTGTATTTCTTTTTCTTGGAGATGGTCTTGATCACTGCCTCTTGAACAATGTCATGAACCTCCATCCATAGTTCTTCAGGCACTCTCTCAGATCTAATTCCATGAATCTATTTGTCACTTTTACTGTATAATCACCAAGGAGTTGATTTAGATCATACCTGAATGGTCTAGTGGTTTCCTCTACTTTCTTCAATTTAAGTCTGAATTTGGCAATAAAGGGTTCATGATCTGAGCCACAGTCAGCTCCTGGTCTTGTTTTTCCTGACTGTATGGAGCTTCTGCATCTTTGGCTGCAAAGAATATAATCAGTCTTATTTTGATGTTGACCATCTGGTGATGTCCCTGTGTAGAGTCTTCTCTTGTGTTGTTGGAAGAGGGTGTTATCTATGACCAGTGTGTTCTCTTGCCAAAACTCTGTTAGCCTTTGCCCTGCTTCATTTTGTACTCCAAGGCCAAATTTGCCTGTTACTCCAGGTATCTCTTGACTTCCTACTTTCGCATTCCTGTCCCCTATAATGAATAGGACATCTTTTTGAGGTGTTAGTTCTAGAAGGTCTTGTAGGTCTTCACAGGACCAATCAACTTCAGTTTCTTCAGTATTACTGGTTGGGGCATAAACTTGGATTACTCTGATATTGAATGGTTTGCCTTGGAAACAAACAGAGATCATTCTGTCATTTTTGAGACTGAATCCAAGTACTGCATTTTGGACTCTTTTGTTGACTATGATGTCTACTCCATTTATTCTTAGGTATTCTTGCCCGCAGTACTAGATATAATTGTCATCTGAGTTAAATTCACCCATTCCAGTCCATCTTAGTTCACTGATTCCTAAAATGTCTATGTTCACTCTTGCCATCTCTTGTTTGATCACTTCCAATTTGCCTTCATTCATGGACCTAACAGTCTACGTTCTTATGCAGTATTGCTCTTTACAGCATTGGACTTTACTTCAATCCACCTAGTCACATCCACAGTTGGGTGTTGTTTTTGCTTTGGATCCATCTCTTCATTCTTTCTGAAGTTATTTCTCCACTGATCTCCAGTAGCATATTGGACATCTAACCACCTGGGGAGTTCATCTTTCAGTGTCCTATCTGTTTGCCTTTTCATACTGTTCATGGTGCTCTCAAGGCAAGAATACTAAAGTGGTTTGCCATTCCCTTCTACAGTGGACCACGTTTTGTCAGAACTCTCCACTGTGACCTGTCTGTCTTGGGTGGCCTTACATAACACGGCTCACAGATTCATTGAGTTAAATAAGGCTGTGGTCCATGTGATCAGATTGGTTAGTTTTCTGTGATTGTGGTTTTCAATCTGTATGCCCTCTGATGGAGAAGGATAAGAGGCTTATGGAAACTTCCTGATGGGAGAGATTGACTGAGGGGGAAACTGGGTCTTGTTCTGATGGGCTGGGTCATGCTCAGTAAATCTTTAATCCAATTTTCTGTTGATGGATGGGCTATGTTCCCTCCCTATTTGATATGAGGCCAAACTATGGTGGAGATAATGAAGATAATGGAAACCTCCTTCAGAAGGCCCAAGCATGTACAGTTGCACTTAGTGCCCCCAGTCTGCAGCAGGCCACTGCTGATCCATGCCTTCACTGGAGACTCCTGGATACTCACAGGCAAGTCTGGGTCAGTCTCTTGTGTGGTCATTGCTCCTTTGTCTTGGGTCCTGATGCACACAAGGTTCTGTTTGTACCCTCCAAGAGTCTGTTTCCTCAGTCCTGTGTAAGTTCTGGTGGCTCTCTGGTGGGGTTAATGGCGACCTCCTCCAAGAGGGCTTATGCCACACCCAGGTCTACTGCACCCAGAGCCCCTGCCCCTGTGGCAGTCCGCTGCTCACCATACCTCCACAGGAGGCACCCAAACATAGCTGTGGCTCAGTCTCTGTGGGGTCTCTGGGTCCTGGTGTGCACAAGGTTTGCTTAAGCCCTCCAAGAGTCTCTGGCAGGTATGGGGTTTGATTCTAAACATGATTTTGCCTCTCCTACCATCTTACTAGGGCTTCTTCTTTACCGTTGGATGTGAAGTACCTTTCCTTGGTGGGATCCAACATTCCCCTGTCAATGCTTGTTCAGCAGCGAGTTGTAATTTTTGAGTTCTGACAGGAGAAGATGAGCACACATCCTTCTACTCCACTGTGACTGATACAGTGTGGTGATTTCTTTTTTCATGAGTTGTAATGTATAGCAACAATAACAGGCTTCTGAGTTTTTAAGCAGAAGCTTTCTCCAATGCCTTTCATTTTTGTATTTTATTCTAGTCCCACCAGTCTTCCCATCATTCTTTGGAAAAGCCAAACTCCCTCCTGCATAGGATCTTTGCATATGCTGCTCTTTATTCAGAATACCATCCCACTTTTCATGTTATTTTCTATACTTTCCTTAATAACTTCTACTCACACCACAGATGTAAACTCAGATGTGATATTTGTTTCCACAAACCCTTCTTAACTGTCCATCACTGTATAGTCCACAGCATTAAAAATCTCATCATAAACAGTGCTTGTCTCAGCCACACTCAGTTATTCATCAAATCTTGAGGCAGGGTTGGAAAGAGAATGACTAGGAGGGCCTTGAACACATAGAATTTTATCTCTTGTTATTGATTTTCACCAGGGAGTGAGGAAGTACATAACATGATCTGATTTGTGTTTTAAATAAATAGGACTGTTAACAAAATAGTTGATAAAATAACATGGATTTTAAGAACACAGGTGATTAAGATTGCATAATTGGCTTGATATGGATGACAGAGGAAAGAATCTGAGGCAACCCATGGGTTTCTGGCTGGTGACTAGCTGGCACTGTCTGGGTAAGTTGTGAGATATAGAGACAAGAAGAGATGTAGATGAGGATGGATGGAAGCAAGAGGAAGGACAGTTCTGTCCAAAACATGTTGAGGCTTAATTACTGTAAAGTAGTCAACTGGAGTGTGGCAATTGCATAGAGACAAGTGTGATATAACTGATAGTTTACATCACAGTGACTTCAGAACTCAATCAGAAAATGAAAACATGAGCATTAAGATGGGGCAAGAGAATAGATAACTGACCAATAACAGAGATTAAGACAAGGAAAAGTCTCAAAAACCTACAAAGTGAACATTTCCAAAGCTATTAAAGAATGTTTAAGAGACATCAAGATCAGGGGCAAAAAGTAGCTCAAGGAGAAGAATGATTTAGTGTAACAGTGCAACATAATCTTCAGATCAGGAATATATTGCTGAGAATAGTTTTTATGGAATGGTGAGAGACAAAAGGATAACTGTGTACAAAATCAAATTATTTTGTGGTGGGTGCCCCGTGCACCAGTACAGCATATAGTAGAGGTTATGCCAAAGATTCCTTGCTTGCCCAAACTTTATCCAGGCTCCTCAAACTTCTCCTATGTCTATATGTGCATTCCCTTGTAAAATTCATTTTTAGCAAGAACCCTGATAAATCAGTGTAACCAGACCCACTCCTTTCAATTTCTAATAAGGTTCTTCATCCCCCAAGATGAATTTTGTTGCACTGGTCTCTATAACACAATGATCATGAATAAAGCTGCTTTACCATCTTTAACAAGTGTTATTGAATAATTTTAACAGCTGTCTTATGGTTATCAGAAGTCCTAATTGTCATTGTATTGATATATACCTGTGTAATATAACAAGAATATCATGATAGAAACAGCAATACATATCACCTTATATCAGTCAGAATGTCCATCTTCAAAAAGTCTACAAATAATAAATGCTGGAGAGGGTGTGGAGAAAAGGGAACCCTCCTATACTATTGGTGGGAATATAAATTGGTGCAGCCACTATGGAGAACAGCATGGAGGTTCTCTGAAAAATGAAAATAGAATTACCGTATGATCCAGCAATCCCACTGGATTTTTTCTGGGTATATATCCAGAAAACACAAAACTTTAATTCAAAAAGATACATGCACACCAATATTCATAGCAGTGCTATTTACAATAGCCAAGACACGGAAAGAACCCAAATGCCCATCAACAGACAACTGACTTAAGAAGACCTAGTACATATATATAACAGATTACTCAGCCACAAAAAAGGATGAAATAATGTCACCTGTAGCAACATGAATGGAAATAAAGAACATTATATTTAGAGAAGTAAGTTAGACAGAGAAAGACAAATATCATATGATATCACTTACATGTAGAATCTAAAAAAAAAAAATACAAATGAATCTACATATGAAATAGAAACACATTCAGTCATAGAGAAAAAAACTTATGGTTGCCAAAGCAGAGAGGTAATAGAGGAGGGATAAATTAGGAGTATAGAGTTGACAAATAGAAAATACTATACATAAAATAGATAAACCACAAGGATTTACTATATAGTACAGGAAACTATATTCAATATCTTATATAACAGAAAATAATCTGAAATATATATATGTATACACATAAAGCTGAGCCACTTTATTGTACACCTGAAACTAACACAATATTATGTTAGCAATAGTTCAATTTAAAAATAAAGAAGAAATATAATTTAAAAAATGTGGAGACTTGGCCACACAGTCTTTAAGCAAATTAGGAAGTTGAGGTCCAGGAACATGCAAGCACAAGCTTCAGGATCATGTGGTTGTCTCTGTCATGTAGCTTCAATGACCATCAGGTTCCTTGGCCCCATTCATGACACAGTCCGTCAGTAACCACATGGAACTCTGAGGGCAACACTTTTTATTTCAGATCTCAGCAGCTTTTCCTGATATCTTAATAACCTTGATACCTGAAAGGTGACTGGATACAAAAATCAAATCATAAATAAATAGAAAAACATTCAGTAAGATTTTTTTTTGAATGTCATTATAATGATCCCCCAAATATTCTCCACATTAAATGTAAATCAACATTGCAAATTCTATGCTATGGTGAATGTCTTGTGTTATTATCAAAAAGAGAGAACATTTTTATGACTGCATATGAAAGGTTCTGTTCAAAACTGAACAATTTCATTAAGATACATGACTTTTCGAGACAATGTTCAAAGTCCTCTGATGATTTGATCTCCCAGTATTAGGACCATGCATGCTATTTCTCTCACATCCAGCATTTTACATAAAAATATTTGATCTCACATAAAGTAAAAGAAGAACATAATAGACAATATATGTTAAAAATCACATTGGAAGAGAAACAATTCCAAAATGGTGTAATAAGGACCTCCAACATTCTGATTATTCATAAGAACAAAGAGAAGAGCAGCAAAAAATGTCAAAGTTAAGATTCTTTCAGAACTTTGGAAATTAACAAAGGTTTTAAAGAATATGAGGAATGTTTATTCAAGAGTGACTGAATCTCAGAACAGCAAGCTTTGTGATGATGATTCTTTTCTATCCCCAGCTCCATGACCACCTGGAAAACCAACAGACTCCAAATCACAGTAGTTCTGAAAATTAGCAGCCTAGGAGCAACTAGAATAGACAGAGGAGATTCAGAGTTCCAAAGGGTTTAATTCCCAGAAAACTTATTTAACCTCTCTGGATACTCCCCATTCACAAAGCTGGTTTTCTTTTTTTTTTATTTATTTATTTTTTTATTATTGTTTTTGCCATACATTGTCATGATATCACCATGGGTTTACATATGCTTCCCCTCCGGGTCCCCCCTCCCTCCTCCCTCCCCCCCGGGAAATCTCGCTGCACCAGTCCCGAGCATCAATCCTGGGCTGGCGATTGATTAGACACATGACAATTAACATGCTTCATTGCCCTTCTCCCATATCATCCCACCCTTACCCTCATCCACAAAGTCCACAAGTCTATTCTATACATCTGCGTTCCTTTTGTTGTCTCCCATGTTGGGTTCTCATTACTGTCTTTCTAAATTCCATATATATGTGTTAATATACTGTATTGTTGTTTTTGCTTCTGGCTTACTTCACTCTGGATAATGGGCTCCAGTTTCGTCCATCTGAGTAGAATTGCTTCAAATGAATTTTTTTTTAATGCTGAGTAATATTCCATTGTGTATATGTACCACAGCTTTCTTATCCATTCGTCAGTTGATGGGCATCTAGGTTGCTTCCATGTCCTGGCTATTGTAAACAATGCAGCGATGAACATTGGGGTGCACGTGGCTCTTTCAATTCTGGTTTCCTCGGTGTATATGCCCAGCAGTGGGATTGCCGGGTCATATGGCAGGTCTATTTGCAGCTTTTTAAGGAACCTCCACACTGTTTTCCATAGTGGCTGTACTAGTTTGCATTCCCACCAACAGTGTAAGAGGGTTCCCTTTTCTCCACATCCTCTCCAGCATTTATTGCTTGTAGACTTTTGGATGGCAGCCATTCTGACTGGTGTAAAGTGGTACCTCATTGTAGTTTTGATTTGCATTTCTCTGATAATGAGTGATGTTGAGCATCTTTTCATGTGTTTGTTAGCCATTTTTATATCTTCTTTGGAGAAATGTCTGTTACGTTCTTTGGCCCACTTTTTAATTGGGTTGTTTATTTTTCTAGAATGGAGCTGCAGGAGTTGTTTGTAAATTTTTGAGATTAATTGTTTGCCTGTTGCTTCATTGGCTATTATTTTCTCCCATTCTGAAGGCTGTCTTTTCACCTTGCTTATAGTTTCCTTTGTTGTGCAAAAGCTTTTAATTTTTAATTAGGTCCCATTTGTTTATTCGTGTTTTTATTTCCAATATTCTGGGAGGGGGGTCATGGAGTATCCCGCTTTGGATTATAGCAGAGAGTGCTTGGATTGGAAGAATCAATATAGTGAAAATGAGTATACTACCTAAAGCAATCTATAGATTCAATGCAATTCCTATCAAGCTACCAGAGGTCTTCTTCAAAGAATTAGAACAAATAATTTCTCAATTTGTATGGAAATACAAAAACCTCGTATAGCCAAAGAAATCTTGAGAAAGAAGAATGGAACTGGAGGAATCAACCTACCTGACTTTAGGCTATACTACAAATCCACAGTCATTAAGACAGTATGGTACTGGCACAAAGACAGAAACATAGATCAGTGGAACAGAACAGAAAGCCCAGAGATAAATCCACGCATCTATGGACACCTTATCTTTGACAAAGGAGCCAAGAATATACAATGGAGAAAAGACAACCTCTTTAACAAGTGGTGCTGGGAAAACTGGACAGCCACTTGTAAAAGAATGAAACTAGATCACTTTCTAACACCATACACAAAGATAAACTCAAAATGGATTAAAGATCTAAGCATAAGACCAGAAACTATAAAACTCCTAGAGGATAACATAGGCAAAACACTCTCTGCTATAATACAAAGCTGGTTTTCATCTGACTTGACTCAGAACTTGCTCAGTGAGAACAGATATTTCCCAGATGACATTTTGTGAAAAATGCATGCTGAAGTTGTTTAACATTAGAATTGCCTAGATGGGGACTTCCCTGCTGGTCCAGAGACTAACGTTCTGCACTCCCAATTCAGGGGCCCCAGGTTCAATCCCTGGAACTAAATCCCACATGCCACAGCTAAGAATGTTCATGCCATGATTAAATATCCCACATGTCGCAAGGAAGATTAAAGATACCATGTGCCACGACTAAGAGTTGGCACAGCCAAATTAATTAATAACATAATTGCATGGGTGGTGATAAAAGTTGGGCAAACAAAAGGATGACAAAAGACGCAAAAGAAAGCTATGGAATGAGGTGCCCATGGTGGACTTTGAAAATCTCTGAAAAAGTACTGAAAACCTAGAAGGCCAGGCACTTTCAAAGGACTGAATGCACGCCCAGGGCTGTGTCATGCATGTGAGAAGCCCCAGGTCTTGCCACTGAGTGATGGTGCGATTCTATGTGAACAAGAAATCAAAAATCAAGGAACAGTTGTAAACCACTAGAGTGCTGAAGGGTCTTTCCACCTGACTCTAGTGGGAAAGAATGTGCTTGCCAATGCAGGATACATAAGAGACGCAGTTAGGATCTCTGGGTTGAGAAGACTCCCCTAGAGGAGGGCAGGGCAATCCACTCCAGTATTCTTGCCTAGAGAATCCGATGAACAGAGGAGCCTGGCGGGCTACAGTCCACAGGGTCATAAAGAGTTGGACACGATTGAAGTGACTTGATACACACACACAGAGCACTGAAGATGTGCCTTAATATATGCAAAAAGGCCCTCAGCAAAAACTAGGAGGCATTTAATGAAATTCCTGTGCAATAATTTACTGACCCTAAGTTAAATGAATAAAGACTAGCGTGGCTACACATGAAAAATAATACAAACCTTACAGGATTAATTCAAAGTCACTGAACAAAAAATAGCAGCAGCAGCAGCAACACCAAATTATGGAGGAAAGAAGAAAGTATAATCTCTAGACTTGCCAAACTCTATTATTTAAATGTCCATTTTTCAACAAAATTATGAGACATGAAAACAAATAAAAAATACTGGCCCGTATGCTAAAACAAACACCAGGCAAAACAGGCAGGCTGTCAACTCTCAACACTTCTATTCAGCATTATACTGAAAATTCTTGGCAGAATAATTAGATTAAATCAAAAACAACAAAAGAGATGCAACTTGAAAAGGAATATTAAAACTATCCTTACCTGTAGATATGCCTATGTATAGGCATAACTTTGTATGCAGAAAATGTACATGAATCCTCAAAACAAACTATTAGAGCTAATATAACAAGTGGGGCAAGGTTATCTGCCCAAGCAAGGAATGATCCAAAAAAAAAAAAAAATTAAGGAGAAAATTAGATTTATAAACTATCCAAAAGGAAAAAATATAAGGGATGCATTGAACAAGAGAAGTATAAGACTTGCAAAATGAAAATAATAAGGCATTGTGGAAATAAATTTAAAATAATGTAAATAAATTTATAGATATCCATGTTTTCTAGATGAGAAGAATTAACATTGTGATATAAGTTCACCAAAACAGATTCAACATGTTCCTTATCCAAGTTTTGTTTGGTGATGAAGTCATGTTTGCAGAGAGTATCATATTCATACATAACACATTCATGTGGAAATGTAATAGACACAAAATAGTAAGAACTATTTTTGTAAAAGCTATGGTTTCTCCAGTAGTCATGGATGGATGTGAGAGTTGGACCATAATGAAAGCTGAGCACTGAAGAATTGATGCTTTTGAATTATGAAGCTGAAGAAGACTCCTGAGAGTCCCTTGGACAGCAAATAGATCAAACCAGTCAATCCTAAAGGAAATCAGCCCTGAATATTCATTGGAAGGACTGATGCTGAAGCTGAAGCTCCAACATTTGGCTGCCTGATATGAAAAGCTGACTCCTTGAAAAAGACTCTGATACTAGGAAAGATTGAAGATGATAGGAGAAGGGGACTGAAGAGGACGAGATGAGGACATTCTTAGACAATGGCGATGGTTGCACAATTCTATAAATATACTGAAAACACTGAATTGTGCACTTTACAGGGGGAATTTCATAATATATGAAATTTTAAAATTACATTTTAATAAATCTGTTATTTGGGGGAAATGAAGGAGACAGAGAAATTGTCTGCATCAGTAAAGAAGATACAGGCCCTGGGCCTTGCACTGTCCTGATCTGACACAGTGAACTGAGATGAACGTTGTGGTAGGTGTATCCTTCAGGAGTATCACCTCAAATCTGTTTCACATTAGGAATTACCACAGTCATCACTAGGCTTAAATATAGATACTGATCACTGAAATATCTATATCCTCACTCTTCAGGTTTTTCGAGATTATAAATTTTTACAATGATCCGAATGGCCTTATTTTTATTTTGTTCTCTCGCATTACTCCCCAAGTCATATTTCGGATCTGTAAGACACAAGCACTGAACATAAAGGTTGTTCTCAAGCATATTCTTGAGGTTACACTTTTACTTTAATTGAAAATTCAGCATAAATCTCTACTTTATTACACTTCAAGATTAGTATAATTTCCTTTTAAACCCAGTTGTTTTTCCAATTAGAAATTCAAATGATTTTTAACGTTTCTATCTTCACCTTTAAATGACAAAGACACTCCACATAGATTATTTCAATTACTTTTTAAAATATTCTGTAATGAGTAAATTTTTAAATGTCAATTAAAATATTGTGATAAGAAAACCAACTATGTTAATGAAATACAAGATGATAAATATCTAATTATTTTTGAAGAAAATCTCCACTAGAAGTTTTTAATATTTCATTAATGTCTGGAAGAAGCAGAACAGAGTTTTAAAAATATTCCTCAGATGTTTTAATCAACTGATTTTATTCTCTTAGCACTGTATATCATTTTTAATTTGCTTGTATCTGGTCTTTAGCAGGTGAAGCAGGGAAAGGACTTTGAGATGGTAGGCATTCATTAGGGGGTTGAGGACAAGTGAGGAGAGCATGTTATCTTCAGGTAACTTGAGTGGTTTAAGATCATTGAAACCCAATGCATATAAGGAAAAAAGCAACAAGAACCTTTTTCATTTCTCTCATTTAATCCTCTAAAACAGATCTGTAAAGTTAATACCATACACAAGAGGAAATCACTCAGCTTCTGTAGGTGTCTCACATCAACTCTCCAAGTCCTGAAAAAGCAGAGCTTAGCCTCAGACTCATTTATATAATTCTATAAATGTCTGCCTTTATCATAACTGCCTTCCTTAAAGTTTCTGCAGTGGAGAAAATGTTGTGGGGTTGAGTGAGGTGGAAAATGAATAAGGACTTGAAAAAAGAAAGAACATTGAAGGGATATGCATCTCATTTATCCCCAATAATTATGCCCAAGCCCACTGAGCTTGATTCACAAAACCCATTCCTGTGAAACCTTACTGAGCCAAGAGTGAACTTCCAGGTTATGTTTCTGTAAAGATGGGCAATCCCAGCAAATGAACTCCTTAGTCAAAAGATGATTCCTGGCAACAACTGGTGACTATACTATGCTAACTAGCTATTTAGTGGATAATCAAACTCTATTGCCAACCAGAACTGCGATGGATATTTCATGTACACGTAGCCCTAGAATTTCAAATTGAGCCATCACTTCAGTAATGGTGGTTCTATCAAGAGTGTGGCAGTGGGAGAGAAGTATATCAAAGTGTGAACATGTTCACAATTTCCTTCACTGACCAGCCTTTTAAAATAGAAATTGAAATGAACATTTCCTCAACATACATTGGGTGTTCAGCTATAAATTGGATTATTTTTAAATAAATACATTAAAGGTCCAGCTCACCCCATGATCCATTTATAATATAACAAGTTAGCATAATCCAGCATATATATATACAATAACAGATCAATTCCAAGTAAGTAAATAAGGAAGTCATGAAGTTTTAAGAAAAGTGGAAAAGGGACTGATCATTTGATCATAGGATTTCAAACACATTAATTAGCATCTGTCTCAGTTTTCTTGTCTAAAATGATGATATATTTTACTGGTTGTATTATTATTATGATAAGTGACATACATGGAAATGCCTTACACAGCTCTTGACAAATATTCAATGTTCAATAAAAGCCAATTATTATTTAGTAATTAACAAATTGCAATTACAGATAAATCATTTATGATCTGAAACATGACTCATCTTTGGTTAGAGTCTAGTCAACATAAATGTGGAAATAAATCTAAGCAAGGAATCCTAAAGATTCCTTCCAGGCTGAAATCTTCTGGTCCCGGTTAGAATGATCCAAAAGATCATGTAATATCCAATTTGTCAAACATCTGCCCTTGTGTGTTGATAAATGTAACTTAAGCTAGGAGGACACAAATTACCTTGACACCCTAGCATAGAGATTGGAAATGCTGTTTTCATGTATTTACTAATAGTTGTCCCACTCAATAGTGCTCATGTGACCTTTAAATATCACAGAAACTAAGCGGCAAAGGAGAATAATAGTGGCATTTTAATTGATTGATAAACTATTGAGCAGCATTAGCTAATACACCATAACACCTTTTCTCTCTCTCTGCCCCAGTCCGTCTCACTGGAACAAATCATTCTGCTCTCTGGAGGGTTCCTCTTTTTCTTACATGTGGATTTATGATCCATTTGACCCTTTCTTCTGCGGTATAACATACACATCATTAAAACAAAATGTATGTAAATAAATGTGAGAGAAAATAGCTATATGGAAATTGTATGCTAAAAAGCAAATGTCATTGTGGACTACATTTCACTGCAGTTCTAACCATTCAGAGTAAAATATGAACAGAGAGCACTTTGAATTTATTCTTTCTATTTTTAATATAATTTTTAAAATGAATTTAGCAATGAATTTAAAGTTCCTTTGGGCATGATTCTCTGAAGTTTCTAAATTTCTGACCCTGATAGGAATTACAAAACTTTGATGCTAATATCAAAGGAGTGACTAAATGATTTTTATCCCATAATATGACATTACCACTTCTGGAATGTTTTCATTTATAAAAATACAAATGCAATCTTCCCTACCCATGCTGAGTTCACTGATTCTTGGACAGAGAATGTTCAACACTCCAGATATCAAGACTAAAGACTCTGTAGCACTGTTTTGTATTTTTTAATCTTTTCCTCCCAATCAGGTCTCAATTTTCAGAAAAGCCTTACAGGTCTCTAACACTTAGTAGGGGACACAGAGGCATCAAGAGCAACCTGTGTGACCATGAGATGGATTCTCTGATTCATAATCTCTTAATTTGTAAAGTTCCATGAGTCATTGTAAGGAAGAAATAATAAACCTTGATGTTCCCTATTTGAGGTATTCTGAGTGGCACAGAACTGTGCAGACCAGAGCCCTTCAGAGAAAGCTTTGTTGCCCCAGCTACTGAGAGTGTGGTCAACAGACAGTTCCCTGCCCCTGTGGGGTTTGCCTCAGCTGCAAAGAATTGCCTGGCGAAGGACACATCTGTCCCAGAGCAGCCCACTTTTAATGACTAATGGCCAATCAATTTTAATCCAAAGCAATAAAGCTCTGGTTATTCGTTCAGGATTTCCTTTTGCCCAATCTTAGCTGCTCACTCTCTCTTCCACTGATGTTATTCCCTGAATTGTACCCTGCCTGTAGTGCCAAAGAATAAAACCTACAGTAGAGCTTGATACATGCCTGTATAGTGGCTTTAGCCATGTCAGAGCATTTGTGACCCCATGACTGTAGCCCACCAGGCTCCTCTGTCCATGGGATTCTCCAAGCAAGAATACTGAAGTGGGTTACCATTTCTTCCTCCGGGGGAGAATTTTAATATGCTGTCTAGGTTGGTCATAACTTCCCCCACCCCCACCCTCAAGGAGCAAGCATCTTAATTTCATGGCTGCAGTCACCATCTGCAGTGATTTTGGAGCCCAAGAAAATAAAGTCTGTCACTGCTTTCATTGTCTCCCCATCTATTTGTCATGAAGTGATGGAACTGTATGCCATGAGCTTTGTCTTTTAAATGTTGAGTTTTAAAACAGCTTTTTCACTCTCCTATTTGACTTTCATCAAGAGGCTCTTTAGCTCCCCTTTGCTTTCTGCCATAGGCTACACTCCATGGAAAAAATTAGAAATGACTGAAGAGACTGAGCACTGGGGAAGTACCTGGAGCTTGATGCATACTAATCTTATCTTTGAATCCTCATCTCCTCCTCCAAGGATAGAAAACCCAGCCATCTTGGTTCTCTGATCATCTCTCTTTTGCTCTTCTGATAAGATCCTTTATGCTAATGTCACTTCAAAACTCCCTGGACTTATTGTTCTCCATTCCCTGGACACTCACTCCAACACAAATACCAACAGTATCACCAAGAACATAAGCACGGAATAACTTCAGTCACCTGCAACAGTATCGCACATTTCTTTGCTCTATGAGACATGTTTTCCTCTCTCAAAATGCCAGAATATGGCTGAGAATGGGAAAGACTAGAGATCTCTTTAAGAAAATTAGAGATACCAAGGGAACATTTCATGCAAAGATGGGCTCAATAAAGGACAGAAATGGTATGGAACTAACAGAAGCAGAAGATATTAAGAAGAGGTGATAACAATACACAGAAGAACTGTACAGAAATGATCTTCACCACCCAGATAATTGCAATGGTGTGATCACTCACCTAGAGCCAGACATCCTGGAATGTGAAGTCAAGTGGGCATTAGAAAGCATCACTACGAACAAAGCTAATGGAAGAGATGGACTTCCAGTTGAGTTATTTCAAATCCTAAAAGATGATGTTGTGAAAGTGCTGCACTCAATATGTCAGCAAATTTGGATAACTCAGCAGTGGCCACAGGACTGGAAAAGGTCAGTTTTCATTCCAATCCCTAAGAAGGGCAATGCCAAAGGTTACTCAAACTATCACACAATTTGCACTCATCTCACATACTAGTAAAGTAATGCTTAAAATTCTCCAGGCCAGGATTCAGCAATACGTGAACTGTGAATTTCCAGATGCTCAAGCTGGTTTTAGAAAAGGCAGAGAAACCAGTGATCAAATTGCAAACATCCACTGGATCACTAAAAAAGCAAGAGAGTTCCAGAAAAACATCTATTTCTGCTTTATTGGTTATGCCAAAGCCTTTGACTATGTGGATCACTATAAACTGGAAAATTCTGAAAGAGATGGGAATACCAGACCACCTGACCTGTCTCTTGAGAAACCTGTATGAAAAAGTGGAGCTGAGCCTCAAACTCATTTATATAATTCTATAAATGTTTGCCTTTATCATAACTGCCTTCCTTAAAGATTGCTCTTTAAAGACCTGTCTCTTGAGAAACCTATATGCAGATCAGGAACAACAGCTAGAACTGGACATGGAACAACAGACTGGTTCCAAATAGAAAAAGGAGTACTTCAAGACTGTATACTGTCACCCTGCTTATTTAACTTATATGCAGAGTACTTCATGAGAAACTCTGGGCTGGAGGAAGCACAAACTGGAATCAAGACTGCCGGGAGAAATATGAATAACCTCAGATATGCAGATGACCCTTATAACACAAAGCAAAGAACTAAAGAGCCTCTTGATGAAAGTGAAAGAGGAGAGTGAAAAAGTTGGCTTAAAGCTCAACATTCAGAAAACTAAGATCATGGCATCCAGTCCCATCACTTCATGGTAGATAGATGGGGAAACAGTGGAAACAGTGGCTGACTTTATTTTGGGGGGGCTCCAAAATCACTACAGATGTTGATTGCAACCATGAAGTTAAAAAACACTTACTCCTTGGAAGGAAAGTTATGACCAACCTAGACAGCATATTAAAAAGGAGAAACATTACTTTGTCAACAAAGGTCCATCTAGTCAAGACTATCATTTTTCCAGTGGTCATGTATGGATGTGAGAGTTGTACTATAAAGAAAGTTGAGCACCTAAGAATTGATGCTTTGAACTGTGGTGTTGTAGAAGACTCTTCAGAGTCCCTTGGATTGCAGGGAGATCCAAGCAGTCCATCCTAAAGTAGATCAGTCCTGGGTGTTCATTGGAAGGACTGATGTTGAAGCTGAAACTCCAATACCTTGGCCACCTGATGCAAAGAGCTGATTCATTTGAAAAGACCCTGATGCTGGGAAAGATTGAAGGGAGGAGGAGAAGCAGACAATGGGGGATGAGATTATTGGATGGTATCACCAACTCAATGGACATGGATTTGAGTAGACTCTGGGAGTTGGTGATGGACAGAGAGGCCTGGCGTGCTGCAGCACATGGGGTTGCAATGAGTCAGACACAATTGAGCAACTGAACTGAACTGACACCATTGTTTATATGCACCATATTTTCTTTATCCATTCCTCTGTTGGTAGACATTTAGGTTGCTTCCATAAAAAATAATAATAATGCCATCTGCAGCAACATGGATGTACCTAGAGGTTGTCATACAGAGTGAAGCAAGTCAGACAGAGAAGACAAATATTGTACAATATCTCCTATATGTAGAATTAAAAAAAATAGAAATGAACTTTTCTATAAAACAGAAATACAGTTCCTGATGTAGAAAATAAATCACCAGGGGATATGGAGTGAAGAATAAATTGGGAGATAGGGATTGACACATACACACTACTGTACATAAAATAGATAACAAATAAGGATCTACTGTATAGCACAGGGAATTCTCCTCAATACTCTTGAATGGCCCATATAGGAAAATAATTTAAAAAAATAGTGGATATATATGTAACTGTTTCACTTTGCTGTATACCTGATATAAAACTAACACAATGTTGTAAATCAACTATAAAAGAAAAAAGTGAAAATATTAGCAGCTCAGTCACGTCTGACTTTGTAACCCCAAGGAGCCTGTCAGGCTCCTCTGTCCACAGAATTCCCCAGCCAAGTATGCTACAGTGGGTTGCTAGTCCCTTCTCCAAGGAATATTCCTGACCCAGGGATTGAACCCAGGTCTTCCACATTGTAGGCAAATTCTTTATACCATTTGAACCACCAGAGAAGCCATACACCAATAATTTTTTTTAATTCTATAATAATTCTTCTTTCCTTGAATATTTAGCTTTCTCAATATCTCTGAGACATCTTCTTTGGTCCCTTAGTTTGTGTTTAATGTGGCACTCCGGCTTCCTCATGAATGCAACCATTGTGCTATGATGTACATTTTTAGGTTTAAATGCCACTAGACTGAAAACTTATAACGGTGATGGGGACAGTGAAAAGCACCCTCATCTCCATAGCTGCAATTCACAGCAGAAGGTTCTGAGTTTGTTAAGCAATCAGAATCATTTGTGTAAAGACTGTATGAAT
The DNA here is from genome assembly GCA_007570785.1 of Antilocapra americana. Taxonomy (NCBI): domain Eukaryota; kingdom Metazoa; phylum Chordata; class Mammalia; order Artiodactyla; family Antilocapridae; genus Antilocapra; species Antilocapra americana. Next base: position 50,761,563 of record ML660197.1, on the reverse strand, counting down.
GAGCAAGTGAATTAATGAGCAAGTGAAATGACGTTTATTCAGCGTGTCAGTTTAGTCGTATTTCTAGATTTTCCCATACTATTAGTGATTCAGAAGTGAAAATGCTTTGATATGATACCAAGCCAAGATGAGTTGGACTAGTTTTCTGTACACCTGTCTCATAATCTTGCAAGCCATGTCCCAAGAAAGGAGAAAGATAGGGGCCTTGGCAAGGACTCTTGCAAGGTGTTAAAAAATATGTGTTCATGATTAAAACTACTGTCCCTTCAGATATACTTATGGTGGCAGTATGTGTATAACCTTCTCCCTCAATGGATACTAAAATTAGCTCATTTAAGGAATCATTAACATTTCACTTCCTATAAAACTGCAATATAAGATACAGTTGGAATTGAGACAGTTTTGGGACATGATACCCAAGAGATGACTTGTATGGGTACATTCGGAGCATGAGCATATGATCATAAGTGGGTCAATACAGTGGGTTAGAGATGACAATTCAGGAACAGAAGTGGAATAAGGAAAAAGTCCAGAGTCAGCTGATGGAGTTTTTAGTCTCATTATAGTCGTCTTAAAATGGGGATAATAATACCTAATTCATAGTAATATAATAAATATTTCGTATCCTCTGTGGTTAGGTTGGAAATATGTTGGGAATGTGGGCACAGGCTATATGACCATCACTGAATGCCTTCTATCTGTCTAATGACAGATGGTAGAAGACTACTTCCTTCCCAGTCCTGATTAGGAACAGTTCTGCTCTATAATCATTCATGTTTACATAAGTGTTCATGGTCTTGATAAGTTTAAATTCTTGCAGTCCAGGCATCATCAACAAAATGCCCATTCTAACATGGGCAGAGGGGGTGGGATGACCTTCCCCATTCACAATCACTCACATTTAAGAAATGGTATTTTCCCCTTGAAAACAGACCAACTTGTGCCTTGAATCTTTGTGGTTTCCCTCTGATTATTGATCTCTGGCTAAAAAGAGAATGATAGCAACAACCCAGAGGACGAAACCTCTAGAAGGATAAGGCTTCTCTCTCACTTCACTGCTGACCCTTCAAGTTGTAAGAGGTCTGGATTCCCCTAATTTCCATGGGCTACACATGGAGGATAGGAAATAGTTCCAATGTACCTTAAACAACACACATGGAAGAAATGTAAGTGCTATCCTGCTATGCCACAAGTACCAGGGTCAGCCAGAGGACAAAATAAGCAAAGGAATAATAACAAGAATCTCATTTAGCACTTGCTTCTTTTCAGCCACATCAACAAGTTAGAACAATGATGGATGGTGAACACTCAGGTAATGCGTAGGTTGTAGATGAGCCTGTCTACTCTGCCTTAGCAATTGATTGACAGGCCAGCAATCAAGATGGCAAAGGATTTTGTTCCCCTTCCAGACTTACAGCACAGGGGCTTGGAGAAAGAGAATATATGGAGAGGAACTGAAATGAGCCTTGAGTAATTAGCAAAATTTCCAGGTTCACAGCAACTAAATTCTGGCTCAGTGTGATGTCAGAGGCAACTGACCCTAAACATTCATGTAGTTCAAGACACCGATTCTGACAATGGGATATAGAGAAGTAATGCAATGGTTTGGTTAAGACTGGGACTTTAGAGCCAGTCTGTCTGGGGATGAGTGCATTGCAAGGCTTTGGCCGTCACCTCCTCCTCTGGGTTTGCTTCATGTAACACTCGTTTCATGAAGATAGGAATACTTGCCCACAGGATCATTGGAAGGATACAACAATAAGTCAATACAATTTAGATTGATAAGTTAATACAAATTAGTGGTTTAGAACAATGTTTCAATAACTCCTCAATAAGTGGTAGCAATTAGAAACATTAATGAGAAGAAAGACAGAGTCATTCTACTCCTTCTAACCTTCAACAGAACTCCAGATACTGCCTCCTGCTGCCCAGATGTCAATCCTTGCAATCATCAATGACCTTGCATTATATGCTGCTGTACGTGGCTCCATGTCCTGCATCATCATACTCTTTGGCACTTCATCTTGGAACTGTCCTCTCAAACTCACAGGTGAGTTTCTATACCTCAATCTGCTCAGATGCAGCATCTTCAGGTTTTAATTCTGAAAATGCCTCGCTTCCTGTCTATAAAATGAGACACATCCTTTAATATAATTTGGCCTCAGTCATCTACCTAATATAAAAAAACTAGGAATACATTATCTCTGAGGTCATTTTCCACTTTAATCTCCTGTGATTTTAAGACTACATCCTGTGATTTATTAAAAAAATAATACAGTTATACCTAATGAATCTAACACAGGTACAATAGATTGTCCCCAAGATGGATGCGGAGTTCAGTATTTTCAAGGTAAAGAACTCTGGACCTAGGTCATAATGTAAAAGCGGTGTTTATCCCTGGTAAACTGAAGTATTGCTAGTAAGGGATAAACTTTCCTCATTGTCAAAGAAAAACCAAGGAAATACTGAGGAAAGTGGCCAAAGAGGGTGTGACCTGATCTTCTTTTTGGAAGGTAAAAGTTAATTAAGAACCAGAGGCTAAGATAGTCAGCAACAGAAGAAATAACTTGAAAACAAGTGCTCTAAGAAAAAACCTGAGACCAGGCAAAGAGGGGGAAAAAAAACTAAAAACCTCTGGGAACTCTCTGTGTTAGTAGTTTTTCTTTGCAGAGATTATATTTTCAGAGGACTGAAAGGAGATGGACAATGCCACTTTCTTTTACAGGACAAATGAGCACAATTCACTATGACATGAAAGAGGGAAATAGTTCAATATCTCCTTCTGGATTTGAGCAGCACCAAAGTGTGTGTGTGTGTGTCTGTGTGTGTGTTTGCACAAACTCCTAAACTGGAGTCAGATGAGATGTAAAAAATACCCAAGACAAAAACCATGTGGAAACATTAAAGAATTAAGCCCGAATTAGGAATCCTGGGATATTGCTATTTGTCTTTCCTCTTAGCCTCCATACGGTCATTCTGAAGATCTCCACAGTGTTCGATCCTTTAATTTTCTTCCCTATGTATAATTTGTTTCTAGTTTAAGTAACATCTGTTTCTGTAGATAATTAAGTTATTAGATGCTGATCAATTTAACAAAGCTACAAGGCTTTCCTGATCTCTTTATGTATAATCAATGAATTTAGATGCAAAATGTGAAAATTTTACATTTTAAAAAATGATCTAAATATTTCATTAAAAGACATTTTGTAATTATGTGGTGCTGGCAATCAAAGGGGTATGCAAACATAGCACTATGAAAACAAAGATTATTCAGTCATTACAGAGTAGCAAGAAAGAGGCCAGGAAAGTGGTGATTCTCTTCTTTGCCCTTAAATGACAGTTTCTGCTCTTTATTACCTGACATACTTATATTTTATATCTCCTATAGTTTATGCTTATATTCAACCAGTTATAATAGATATCATTTCTAGAGTACTCTACGCATTTTGTGTACATTTTGCACAAAATTGTTCCAGTAATTCTGGGAATAATATAACACTATAAAGAATTATTAATATGATCTATTTTACATATGGCTGAGAAAGCTGGGAAACCCATGGGGTCTCTACAGATAGAATTAGAATTCAAACTTCAGCCTCCCGACTTTGGAGTCCAGACTTTATCTGAAACCTCCCCTTTTTCCTTTTCATTGCACCCCTAATTGGATACATGTTTCCAGGGCTATTAACTCTGTATCATGCTTCTTGTTTGTTCATTGACCTGTGATAGTTTAGGGCGAAATCAAGTAACTTTGATTGCCATAGATTTCAAAAGATATCATACAAAGCCCAGAATTCTTTGCTTCTAGAATTTGGGCAATTATTAGACCACCTTCACTATGAATAGTGGGGGTAAATTTTCAATTTGTTAGGAGGTCAGTGAAAGAATGAATCAAGAATGAGATTAAACAGTGCAGATAAAACTTGCAACATGATGGCCTTCTAGTCATAGAGAATATGTTGTTGTTGTTTAGTCGCTAAGTCTTGTCCAACTCTTTTGTGACCCAATGGTCTGTACCTCGCCAGGCTCCTCTGTCCATGGGATTTCCCAGGCAAGAATACTGGAGTGAGTTGCCATTTTCTTCTGCAGGGAATCTTCCTGACCCAGGGATCAAGCTCACATCTCTTGCATTGCAAGTGGATTCTTTACTGCTGAGCCACCAGGGAAGCCCATCATAGAGAATATACAGATTCTTTTGTTAAAGCCAAAATTCAGTTTATGCCTTTCAACTTAACCTTGTGTGCTATACAAACATGAGAATATAAATTAGCAAAAGAGTTTATTTACACTTTTGCTTTCAAATCTAATCATTTTTGTTTCATTTAAGAAATTCTTTTTGTTATTCATAAAGGCAACAACAATAAAGGCAGCCATGTAGTATAATTGACAAGGTAGTAGCCACCTGGATGTGAACCTTGTTACAGACCTCTCAGGCTCAGCATTTGTTCTTTGCCTCAGGTTTCCCTCCAGCATATGGAAATAAGAGTTCTCTTGTCTCTCACATAGCTATTTTGAGGATCAATGAGAGAGTGTAAAATGCAGACACTCTGAAAAGTTTGAAGAGCCAGATCAATCTAAAGTACTCTTTGGTAATAAATGATTGTGGTAGTTTCCATGTAACATTAAATTTCCTTCTCATGGGTGTCATTACTTTCATGTGCTCATTCCAAAATGAACTGATTACGATTTTATCAAAGTTCAGTGCAGACAACTTAATACTTTTATTCATAAATTATTTTCTTTCAAATGGAAATGAAAGAGTCATCCTTAAGTTTTCTAGCTGTTCTTCCCTGCTTTTGTCACATGCCACATCTTGGGGAGGCAAGAGGACTGAGCATGACCACAATGCAGTGTTAAATTCCTTTAGTTATTTTCCAACAACTGTGGCATTAGAGTATATAAATCTTTGGAATTAGTAAATGGTACTTCAAATTTGACATGTAAATATATATGATTTTAGGCATTAAATATATAATGAAAAATATACTGGGATTGTTGAGATTAACATACACACACTACTATACAAAAGATAGATAACGAACAAGGACCTACCGCATAGCACAGGGAACTCTACTTACTGTTTTGTAATAACCTGTAAGGAAAACAAATCTGAAAAAGAAGAGATATATTTATATGTATAACTGAATCACTTTGCTGTACACATGAAACTAACACAACATTGAAAATCAACTCTTGCTCTCTGTCTCTCTCTTTCTATCTATCTATCTATCTATATATATACATATAAAACTAAATATTAAATGCAGTTTTAAAAATCAAGAATCTTGGCTGTGGGTTCCTATGCTTATGTTGTGCTACATCCCTTATGTTGTGGTACATCCCTCATTGTTCCTAAAATTCTTATGTTGTAAATTTGTTACTTTAGTTTTGCATTTTGGCCAGTCCCAAGGTTTCTAAGTTTTTTTTATGCATAAAGTTTTATTTCCATGTGTTTGGTTATAATTTTTTTTTTACATGTGAAATGACAGAAAACTATTTTGGGAGAGAGTTCTGAGGAATTGAAAAAGATCTTTAAGAAAAAACAATTTTTGTAGCTCTCTGACTCTTGGCTTATAGGAAAAATGAGAATAAATCCTGGCTTAGTCTTTATTTGAAACAGTCTGGATTTGTGTCTGTTGTCCTGGGGTTCCATCTGGCTTAACACATCTCAATTGACTTTCCATACTTAGTCCAGGATTACTTTTTCATTGTATTATATTTTTTGATTCGGATGTAAATTACATACAGTAAAGTTGAAAAGCCTTTAAGGTTCACCATAACACTTTTTGCATACATACACACCTGTGTAACCGCTGTCCAAATCAAGACACAGAAAACATTTCCAGCAACCTAGACTCTCCTAGCACATTTTGGTTGATGCCTCCCCAGAGGAAATCAGTGTTCTGACCTCTAACATTATAGATTAAGTTTGCCTGATTTTGAACTTGATGGAAATGGAATCATTACCAAATGTTATTGTTAAAATGACATTTTGTTTGTTAAGGTTTGTTACATTTCTGCTTTGTACTTCAAGCTTCTTCCATGGTATCTTCTAAACATGTATGAGATGCATGCAGAAAATAGTTCTGACTTTATGTGTGGTTTAATATGAAAGATGATCCGACATAATACATCTTTCTTTTCCATACCCTCACCAGGCAAAAGGAGCACATTCAGAGAACATACATTCAAATAAAGTGCCTTTAGGCAGGAGCAGCTGGCCGTGTCCCAACCTTTTGGTTCTAGGGTTGTAGGTAAGGAATATTCTTTTCTTTTGCCCCTGATGACCACTTCGTAGGTTGCCATGGCCCCTGTCAAAATCAGCAAGATGCAAAAATCCACCAGGCCTACAGTAGGTGGTGTCAGTGGAAAATGATGGGAGGTTATTAGATATTCATAGAATGTAATGGAAAATAAAAGGCTGAGCATCCTGCTCTAGAGATAGATGTGCAGAGAATAATCCAAGCAGTCTTGCTGCAGAGATTTGGTCATTTACAATATGGTGCAGAACCACAACTATTTGTTTATTGTTTGTTAATGCCTTTTTTCTTATGTTGTAATGAATGTTTTCAATAGTAATAAAGTCAAAAGAATGAAAGATGTTGGATAAAAAAGTAAATACATTTAGCCTTTGAACAATGGAGTGTTGGGGGAGCCAACAATCCAAGAAACCAAAAATCTATGTAGAACTTATATTCAGTCCTCTGTATTCATAATTTCTATGTCTGTGATTCTGTGTCTTTGTATTTAACCAATTTCTAGATCTTGTACTACAGTGGCATTTACTATTGAAGAAAATCTCTGTATTAGTGGACCCAGGCAGTTCCAATCCATGTAGTTCAAGGATCTACTGTACTGGATTATCTGTTTTCAATAATGCTGATACAGCACGGGTACTCAGTATGTCAACATTCATTGTTAACATTCAGAAAGCATAGTGTTTTCAGCAAAATATGGAAATCAAAACATAAAAATCAAAAAAGCATCATGATCTACTTCAAAGTTAGCAATTATCTTAAGAAGATGCCTGGAAATCATTTAATATTTGTACCTAGAGAAGGCATGTTTAAATATTATTCTAATCATGTTTGCTTGTTTCTGGATCAAATGACCATTTGCTGTAGCCAACCTCCAAGACCACTCCCAATGATTCCCGCTACCTGATATCCATACCCTTTTGAGGTTCCCTCTCACATATGGTACAAGTACTTTCAAGATTAAGTTATAAAAGACTGTTTTCCATCACATATCCTCTCTGCCTTTTCCACTTTTATATTTTCAGATCTGGAGGTAAGCCAGACATTATGACATAAGAACACACAGACACCTTATTGTATTATAGAGAAACTCACATGGTGAAAAACTGAACTCTCTGGCTAATAGCCAGGAAAGAATGAAAGAATTCTAAAAGCAACCTTAACAGTGTTTTGTAGGAGTCTCCTGGAATGAGCACCAAGGTGATACTCCACAAATAGTCTAGCTCCTTTCTTTTGAAACTCAGAAAAAGTAGAGATGAAAAATGAGTGTCCAGACCCTGCTAGACTATCTAAACCACTTCCTCTGCAGTCTTAATTTAACAATATCCCTTACTGTAAATTAATTTTTGAAGCACTGTTGAGAATGTCAATTTTTTATTTCCCAGTCATAAAACAGTGATATCAAACCATCACTATTTGTATTTAGGTGGAGAATAGGGGTAAGGAAGGAGGAGAGAAAGAATGATTATTTCAAACTAAAATGTTTTATTAGTAAATAACCAAGAGATGAAGACTGGAGGCCTTTCCACCTACTATTGACCATCTTATTCAGCAAAGACTTTGCAAGCCTTGAGGGCTGTCATTTAACATGCTTTGTTCTTCTCTGTCTCATCCTGTATTATTTCTGCCTCCGCCAATGAACAATCAATCTCTCCTGAGGATGTATTTTCTCTGGTTTTGATTTCTGCTTAATCATGCTTTCTTACTCATATTTATTTAATGTATTGTAACTGCTGACCCCGCAAACTTGGTGACATAAAACAACCACTATTTATTATTTTTTCATGATTCTTTGGGCTGACTGGATCCTGATGTGTATGACTTTTCTGTTCCACATGGCCTTGCTGAAGCTGCCCTCAGCTGGGTTATGTTGTGAGATCTAAGAAGTTTTAACTCACATATTTGTATCACCCCAGATGGTAAAGGATCTGCCTGCAAAGCAGCAGACCTGGGTTTGATCACTGAGTCTGGAAGATTCCCTGGAGAAAAAATGACTAGCCACTCCAGTATTCTTGCCTGGAGAATTCCATGGACAGAGGAGCCTTGTGGGCTACAGGCACAAATAATTGGATATAACTGAGCTACTAACTCTCACTTTCACTTTTTTCACACTTCTGTATGGTCTTTTCTACCAATGTAGTGTGGGCTTCCTCACATCATGGCATCTCTGAGTACTCAGACTAGGCAGGTTACTCGAAGAGCAAAAGCAGAGGCTTCTAGGCTTCCTCTCATTTTAGTTATCAAAGCATCATGAGACAAATCTAGAAACAAAAAGAAAGAAGAAAATGGATTCCATTTCCTAATGGGTAATAGAGATGTTTAAAGGAAGGTAGGGTTGATGATGCCCCATCTTTGGAGATTCCAACACATTCACAGCTCCTACCACTGACTCTATTTCAATCATTTTCCACACTTGCTGACTTCTATATATCTGTTTAGCTTTTAATTTCCCCAATTAATTAATAAGCCTAATATCTCTGGTTCAAATTTCTCAGTGAAATAGGTATTCAGTTGATTACCATTGTCCTTTCATTCAATAAACTTTCAATGAAAAGTTCTTCATAGATCACTGATCAGTTTGTATAATTAGTGATTCATAAATGTGATGGTTTTTCAACCAACTGGCTGTAGGTACCAAGGACAAGAACAGGTGTTATAGTGAAAGGCAGGCACGGCCTGCTTCATCAGAGCAGGGTAGGTGGGAGTCGTTCTAACCTTCAGGAAGATGTTGTGACTCAGAAGGATGCACCTTGACTCATCTGCTCTATGCAAGCTGTCTCTTAACTAATGAATCGACATAAGGCATTGATTATATAGTTAACTGGCCTTTTAAGTTTCTCTGTTTAACAGTGTTTCTTGCTTATCTGAAGCCCCGCTACTTTTGGAGTGTGACAAAAGCAATCCAACACACAAATATCAAGACTGAATTAGGTGATTAATCAGCCTGTAAAGAATTCTGAGCTGTTTGTTCCTAATTTCTCACATTGTAGACTACCTGATCACATGGACTTCTTAGAACACACAGGTCTCTTTCAAATACCTTTGAGTTATGGAATTCATATAATGAAGAGATCTCTCCACTGTAGATCTCTCCACAAACTTCTTTCTCCCAAAAACTTCTTTTGATTGTTTTGTACTGTAGTTACAAAATTTTGAGTTTCCCTCTTCCTTTATTTTTGTCTTAATATGGAAAACTTAATAATAAATATATCCAACCATAACTGTGATGTAATTTCTTACTATATGATGCTCAGAAAGAATAACATATGATAAATGAGAAACAATAGTCTTACAGAAGCTTCATACCCAAAAAGACTGAGATTTTGTACCAAATGACTGGAATCTTTTGCAGAGTTGGCCAATTTCTATTGAAAGAATGTATTCATCCATTTTCTTCTGCTTTTTCTTTTGTTATATTTTTTATTTTAATTGGAGGGTAATTACTTTACAATATTGTGGTCTGTTCTCTTCTTTTAAAGAGTTGAAAATACTATATATAGGTTTCTGTACACTCAACCTGTGCAGTGTCAAACCATTGCTTCTAAGTTGATAATATATGGCTTAAAAGAGTTTTCATTTACCTTATTAATTATTTATTGCATTCCTATTACTTATTCGTGGCTTTCTGAATACTTGAGATATCTGCCCTATTGACACTCAGAAAAGTAGAAAAAACACACATATAAATTAAAACTTTTTGTGGAATACAATTAGACCACAAAGGAGAAAGTACTCATTTTACTGAGAAAGGGAAAAGCAGAAAAGTCTTCATGGAAAAAAACGAATTGAATTCTGAAGTTGTATTTTTTTATGAAAGTCTTGATTGCTGTCAGCAATTCATATTGTGTTTCTTTTCAATTGAATCCACTCGCCCGGGTGTTTCATAAGACACGATCCATTGAGATAGTGTCTCTGACTCATGAGGTTTTTTTAAGTGTATTTTTTATGTAGATTTCAAGCCTGATTTCACTCTGGTCAGAGAATGTATTCTGTATGATTTCAGTCATTAGTTACTGACCAGCATATGGTCACCTTTTTAAAATGATCATGGTAGTTTTCAAATAACATAATATTCTGTAATTGGGTGCAATGTTTCATACACATGCAGTGAATTAAGGCTATTAAAATTGTCTACATCTTGATTAATTGTTTTTGCTTATTATATTAGTTACTGAGAAAATTATATTGAAATATCTCCACTTATATTGTATTTAAGTGCCACCCTGCTATTTCTTCTCATAATTACTTCTACATTTCATATATGTATGTGCATAAATATATATATATTTGGCTGCACTTTAGTTGTGGGTATGAAGGATCCAGTTACATCACCAGGAATCAAACACAGGCCCCCTGCACTGGGAGCAGGGAGTCCTAGCCACTGGACTACCAGGGAAGTTCCCTCTACATTTTCTTTATTTGCATTATTGGAGAATTAAACCAGTATATTCACTTTGGAAATCTGTTTGATATTACCCATAATTGATGATTATTCACATATCCTATGACTTAGTCATTCTAGACTTTGATATATTTAAAAAAGGAATATTAAAAATTTTTAAAAAGATAATTTAGAACAGCAGTATTCATAACCCCCAAACTTTAGATAATACATGTGTCAGTCCATAATAGAATGAGTGAATAAATTGTGATATAGTCTTCTATCAACAGAATATCCTAAAACAATGAAAAATGACAGTTGATATATAAATTTAATAGCATACATAAATATCACAGACAAGGTTGAGGCAAAGAACACAAATACAAAATAATGCATACTATATGACTCTATAAAACACTAAAGAATCATAACTTTAGAACGATGGACTGAAATTGAGAGGAAGTGGATATGAGGTGGCTATTTGAGAGATTTAAGTGATCATTTAATTTATTAACTTGATGATTATTAAAAAGGGGCGGTGCCTTCTGCTAATTCTTGAATTGAACATTTGTGTGTTTTGCAATTTTCTGTATATTTGATATATCAATTTAAAATATATATAAAAACCAGGGGAGTGGCCAAGCTGATAGAGTATGAAGACCTTGGGCTCTCCTTCTCCCAGAGGCACCCCAAAATTACAACTATGTATAGAGATATTATTTCATGAGAAAAATAAGAAGACTAGAAGAAAATATCTTCAACAACTAAAGATACAAAGAAGGAACCACAACAAGATGGGTAGGAAGAGCAAAGATGTTATACAACCAAGACCAGGTGGGTGACTCACCAATAGAAGGATTGCTGGGGTCCTGCCTCGGCAGGTCCGGAGGTCTTGAGGGATGAGTGGCATCGGTGGAAGAACTGAGCTGAGTCGATGTGGTGATGGAGCAGTCTCTCTCGTTTATTGTTGATTTACAGTTTTATAGCTAAAAGACATCCCCATTGCATCATTACATCACCTATCATTCTATACAATTTTTTGTTTTCTACCTTCCACAGCAACTTTATCATTGAGTTCATTCCCTATTCTATCATGAAACATTCCCCTTAGAGAAGTCAGATTTCTATGTAATTAGATTTCACATAGTATGTTTACCATTTGAATGTCTTCAGCATACTTCATTCAATCATGATAAGTACATCAATCTAAGTAGAAAGGTTACATTTCTCTTATCAGGTGCAACTATGTAGAAGCTAGAGGAAAGGGCTAAAGCTTGAAACTGTTTTATTCTAGTAACCTACTCTGGTTCTTACAAGGAAAGAGGAAAGAGGACAAAGAGACAGTTTGGAAAGAGGAAAGAGGACAAAGAGACAGTTTAGAAAGAGGACTAAGAGACAGTCTAGCAGCACTGCTTTAGCAATAAAACCCTATTAACCTTATAACTACTATAATGAATTCCTATATCTACAATATCCTAGAGCAATCAATGTCTCCAACTATGCTGGCCACAGTTATGAGCATTCCTAAATCCCATTCCAGCCTGATTTCTTCAAGGAAAGGAGCCTCCTCTGAGGAGTGGTTGGGGGAGTGGGAGATGGAAAGGTGACCCAAGTACGAGCCTTTCTGGTGGTGGCCTTGCCATGACCCCCAGAGAACTCTTGGTAAACTTCCCAGTAACTAGTAGGAGGTGTGGTAATCTATTTAAATGTCCCTTTCATTCCTCCTTAGCCCCCAAGGAAGGCAATCCACCTTCCCTGATCCTCTGATTGATAAGGTCTGGGGGAATTATCTCAGGACAAATTCTTTCCAACTGGGACTGACCTACTGAGATGAGCTAATGTTCCGAGCATGTACAGAACTCCTAAGAAAAATACCAGGTGGGGCCTTGCCCGAGATGCCCCAATAAAGAAAGTCAGCTTTGCAATTTCTTTCTTAATCTCGTGACCTTGTCATCTGAGCAAGGGGGCATCTTGACGGCTCCCGCCAAAGGATAATTACAAATGCAGAGCTTCTTGCCTAAGAGTGATTGTCCCAAGCCCAACATCAGGTTCCCTAGCCCAGAGATCCTGCACAAGGAAAATGAGCCCCCAGAACATGTAGCTTTGAAGACCAAAAAGGTTTACTCTCAGAGGAGCCAAAGAGCTATGGAAAGTAGACTCCACCCTCAAAGGGCACACACAAAATCTTCAGGACCCAGGGAAGAAGTGATAGTTTCAAAGGAACTTAGGTTGGATCCTTCTGCTGATCTGGAAGAACCTCTTAGAGGAGCAGAAGGCAGCTGGAGCTCACCCTGGGAACATAGACACTAGCCACAGTCATTGGGAAAGTTGAATCTACCATGTGGACTCTGGTGCTGGTAAGTGCCACTGTAGACTCCTCCTTCAGGCTTTTTAACTCTGGGACCTGGACCCACCCACCTGCTTCTCAGCACAAGTACTGAGACACCTAAGCCCAAGAAACTTGCCTGGCAGAGAACAGCCCCGACCATTAGCAGGACTGCTGCCTTAAAGACCTCTGAGCCCACAGTCACCCCAGGACGTCTGTATTCTTTAATAATAGGGATATTAAAATGTATCAAACTCAAAAGAAAATGGTAACACCAAATAATAGATATTAGTGTTCTCCAAAGTTTTCATCACATAAGTATTCTGTGCATGTGTCCTTCATATATTGGTATTATGGGGTCCATAAATCCTATACACAGTAGTGCTAGTTCACAATATAAAGTGTATATTATATACAAAAACAGAAAGTTATAAAGTTTTATATGAACAGAAATTTTATCATTTTCTTTCAGCACCTCAGCAGATCAGCTTAAGATGCTGTTTTGAGAGTAGACTGTGAATTTCACCTGAAATAGACCACTTCTCTGTCACTAAGGAGTCTACAAAAGAGTTTATGGTAATGTGTTATCATCAAGAATACTGAGATAGCCTGTGTCTTTCCTTAAGAAAAATATTTTAATGATTTTTAGAAATTAAGAGCAAGACCTTCATATAAGAACTGACATTGATACCACTCAGGTAAAGACAGCTTGAGTCTTCAACATCCAGTCATTTATATTCTGGGAAGCTTTTCCTCCTTTGGGCTTACTTTTTGTAGAGAGTTCATGAAGGAATTGAATTGAATCTTGAGACAGTCATTAAATTGTTAAAGGAAAAACCTTCATAATTGACATTTCTCGGGTAATGGGAATTTGATGTGATAAGGGGAATTTTGAGTGATTACTTAACTTTATTTCTTTCCTGGATCATAGTCATAATTAAAAAGGGATTAGATTTATGTTCATTCATTTAGTGGAATATTTGTGTTTCATATACTTGCCTGTATATTTGAATATCAAGAGGAATTAAGAATGAAAAAATCCTATTGTATGGCACTATATTCATTCAGGGAACTATATTCAATATTCTGTAACAAACCAAAATGGGAAAGTTATATATATATATATAAAACTCAGATGTATACATATACATCTGAATCACTTTGCTGTATACCAGAAACTAGCACAACATTTTAAATCAACTATACTTCAATAAAAATAAAGAAGTATTTTTTAAAAAATAAGAATGGAAATGTTTAAAACAACTCAAGTCATAGCCCCTAGGGAATATTTCTATTAAGAATTTAAAACAAAGCAAAATAAAATTTAAAAAAAAAACAAATTTCCATGTGTATTTTCCTAAAAAGACCAGCAGGAATGGAAATTATTTCTTGAAGAGTTGGTTATAGAGCAAATAAGAAAGTTTACAAGTTAAGATTTCTGTTTAACTAAAACAAGCAGGACGCTCATCTCATGGTACTACTATATAAATACTCTTCTCAGAGAATGTGTTAACAGGCTAAATGAATCTCTTGAATTGATTGCCATCTCTGTATCATTGGAGACTGAATTATGCATGAATTGATGGTAACTGAAATTAAAACTCTGACAACTTGTTCAATGAGAAAGAAAATACAGATTACAGATTTGTTTTTACTTAAAAGACACATTTACATCTGAGTAAAGAGTATGAGTCAGAAAGTTGAAAAAAGTACTCCAGTTTTTGTTTCAGTTATGATATACAGAGTATAGATGTCACTCTTACAAGTCACTCACATCCTTACAGCTAGAAAAAGGCTGAACAAACTGAAAATCAATGCCTATTTTTGGATCCATTGAAGAAAGAAGATTTGAGTACCAACTGCCTTCCTGTAATCAGGTGAATCCAGAGAATCACAGCTGAGATATTCCTACCTGGAGTAGAAGATATTGGAGCTATAAATTGGGAGGAACTCTTAAATGGTAACTTTGACATAATGCCAGAGATGGTGTGTGAACTAACGTGAGAAACTCTTGGAGGCCTCAGTTCTAGGGTGCCTCTTATACTTGTGTGGCCTTTACCTACAGCAATCCTACCAGGTTCTGATAGCATTGATCAAGAAACATTCACTCCTGTCTCTCACTAAAGATGGGAAAGGGTAACAATTGTGAAATTTGCCCAGAGTGGTCCATATAATAAAAGCCTATACTCTGAGGGGAAAGACTTTTACCAGAGTTTTATTCCAGCTGATAGAAAGTCATTCTGCCCACTCTAGTCCTTTCTAGCTTGTTGTTTCATCTAAGGTAAAATGCCAGTGCAAGAAAAATATTGTGTGAAGTCCATAGCCCATAGACACAGAAGGAAGTAAGGGGAAGGAAAGAAAGGAAGACATAAATATTACGTGATAAAAGACTTACAACTTAGACTATGGAATTTTAGTCCAATGTGATTTTAATGTTTTCAGCAGATCACAGAAAAGCTTACTAGTGAGGGATTTATGAAACAAACCTTATCCCTCTTTTTAAATAGTGACAGAATTTTCCCTACACAGTCTTTTAGAAACTCTTTGGTCCTTACAGGAATGCTAAAGATCAATAATTCAAGTCAGTTCAGTCCAATCTCTCAGTGGTGTCCAACTCTGCGACCCCATGAACCACAGCATGCCAGGCCTCCCTGTCTATCACCAACACCTAGAGTTCACCCAAACTCATGTTCTTTGAGTCCGTGATGCCATCCAACCATCTCATGCTCTGTCATCTCATTCTCCTCCCACCTTCAATCTTTCCCAGCATCAGAATCTTTTCAAAAGAATCAGCTCTTTGCATCAGGTGGCCAAAGTATTGGAGTTTCAGCTTCAGCATCAGTCCTTCGAATGAATACCCAGACTGATCTCCTTTAGGATGGACTGGTTGCATCTCCTTGCAATCCAGGGGACTCTCAAGAGTCTTTTCCAACACTAAAGTTCAAAAGCATCAATTCTTTGGCACTCAGCTTTCTTTACAGTCCAACTCTCACATCCATACACAACTGCTGGAAAAAACCATAGCCTTTACTAGATGGACATTTGTTGGCAAAGTAACGTCTCTGCTTTTTAATATGCTCTCTATGTTGGTCATAACTTTCCTTCCAAGGAGTAAGCGTCTTTTAATTTCATGGCTTCAGTCACCATATGCAGTGATTTTGGAGCCCAGAAAAATAAAGTCTGCCACTGTTTTCACAGTTTCCCCATCTATCTACCATGAAGTGATGGGACTGGATGCCATGATCTTAGTTTTCTGAATCTTGAGCTTTAAGCCAACTTTTTCACTCCTCTCTTTCACTTTCATCAAGAAGCTCTTTAGTTCTTATTCACTTTCTGCCATAAGGGTGGTGTCATCTGCATATCTGAGGTTATTGATAGTTCTCCTGTCAATCTTTATGTCATTTAGAAATTCTCTTGAGATACTGGTGTGTTATTTAGATGGGTCATAAAGTTTGAATGCATGTAAAGAAATTTATAAAGATATACTCTTACAATCATTTTACCTATCATGAGTTTATTCACTTCATTTTCATAAATGTTCAGACTATGATTTTCTGTCCAAAGAATCTTCTTTTTTTACAGATAAGTAAAACAGCAAACAAAGAGTTTGAGAGCTTTGTTGCACCAACATAGCCTCTTTTAATGTTTTTGTTCATTTATTTCTATAAATATATTTAGAAGGTAATTCTTCCACATGAGCATGCATGTATGTGTATGCCCATCTTCATATATGAATATTTTATTCTGAAGCATTATGTTACCTTGGACATATATGATTGGAATTTTTTTAATGTGTTTAATGATTGCATGTCTTGCATCTGTATTAGCATTGCCTATTCTATAAGGAATAAGCAGAGAAGGAAATGACAACCTACTTCAGTATTCTATAAAGAATATTCAGAAAAGGAACTAGCAACCTACTCCAGTATTCTATAAGGAATATTCAGAGAAGGACATGGCAACCTACTCCAGTATTCTTGCCTAGAGAATCCTGTGAACAGAGAACGGTAGGTTGCAGTCCATGAAGCCACAAAGAGTCGGACACAACTGAGTGATTGAAAACACATTCTACAGCAGTGTCATTTTACCTCTTACCTAGTAAGTTATTTTGAAGTCAGATCATAGTGTCAAAATCAGATATATTTCACCAATAATGCAGAATGCATATGATTTTGTATTCACAATGAGACATTACTTTGCCAACAGAGGTCCGTCTAGTCAAGGCTATGGTTTTTCAAGTAGTCATGTATGGATGTGAGAGTTGGACAGTGAAAAAGGCTGAGCATCGAAGAATTGATGCTTTTGAACTGTGCTGTTGGAGAAGACTCTTGAGAGTCCCTTGGACTGCAAGGAGATCCAACAAGTCCATCCTAGGAGATCAGTCCTGGGTGTTCATTGGAAGGACTGATGTTGAAGCTGAAACTCCAATACTTTGGCCACCTCATGCGAAGAGTTGACTCATTGGAAAGACCCTAATGCTGGGAAGGATTGGGGACAGGAGGAGAAGGGGACAACAGAGGATGAGATTACTGGATGGCATCACCGACTCGATGGACATGGATTTGGGTAGACTCCAGGAGTTGGTGATGAATAGGGAGGCCTGGTATGCTGCAGTTCATGGCGTCTAAAAGAGTCAGACACGACTGAACTGAACTCAACTGAAAAAGCCAGGATTTTCCTCCAGCATTGCAAACAATTGAGGTTACACATAAAGCTCTTGGCTTGTGGGGAAGAACCAAGTTTTAAGAAAACACTTGAATGATTCCTACAGAGTACAGAGTAGAAGGGTTTAAATAAAATATAATGCTAATTTCTAGTCCTAATTGGCAGATAATACAATTGAGACTTTAAGAGTTTACAGAAGCTCAAAGAGCTAAATAAGATCATATAAACGTCTGTGTGTGTGTATGTGTGTGTGTGTGTGTGTTTACACACCTGTATATAACCTTAGTACCTTCATTTAGCCCCTGAGAGGTTCTGTAACTTCCTCTTAAAGTACTCTGCATATGATGTATATAGATACGAATTTGGGTTATCACCCTATCAGTGTGAATAGCAAACAAGAAAGTATAATAGAATCAGTAGTGGCTCTTAATGCAGGATCAGGAAGGGAGAAAATCTCCCTTCTGATCACTCTGCCCTCAGGGATTCAAATCTGATAGCTCTGCTGGATCCCACAGACCTGCTCTCTGAGCCTCCATCATTGTTCTGAGGTATGGTTGTGCTTATAAACACAGTGGAAAGGGGGAGAAAGAGGAGAGATACCCCACTTCCTGATGTTTGATATCAGTATTCCTATTCAACTCACCGCGAAGATCTTAAGCCCTTAGGCAAATTAATTCCTTAAACCTTGTTTTCTTTGTCTGTAGAATGAGGATTAGAGGGAATTCCTTAGAGGAATATTGAAAGGAATAGTGCCTTGTATGTAACAGACTGCTTTGCATGGTATCTGGCTTATGTGAAGTATTAACTGAGAAAAATTCAGAATCCCAGCTTTACGGATTCTGAAGGAAGATTATGCTGGAAGTAGGGGTGAGCAGGAAGGCTTCCCAGAGGAGGAAAAATAGGAAACAAAGCCTCAGGCATAATTGAAAAGAAAGAGGTAGCACAGAGCTGTGCTCAGAGAAAGCTGGGATCACAACAACCAAATTATGACTCCGATTTCCTGCTCACAGGTGTGTCTTGCAAACATCTCATTAATCCCACATGATGGGTGCTGGGAAAGAAATACAGGGAGGAATGCTGATCCAGCTCTCGCTCTCTCTCTCTCCCTCCCTCCCCACCCCCTTACACACACACATAAACACACACACCTACACACAAGGAGAGGGATAGTGTGCTATGCAGTCTCCTTCCAGGCTAGGTCCTAATGGGGGCCATGGCATCATGGTGCATGGGCTTCAGGGTCGTGGCAACAATGGATAAGAGTAGAGTTTCAAGAGTCACACATCATTAAGTGTAAAGGAAAAAGCAAAAGGGCAAAGGACAGCTTCAAAGGATACTGGTAAGAGATGGAAGCTGCTGATGCTAGGGGCAAGCAAGCTGATGCTAGGGGCAAAGCTGCTAGGTGCAAGCAAGGAAAGAGAGGTCCTGAGAAAATTTCACAGCCAGAAAATAAGTATGCATTTTCTCCAGTGGTAGGATTTGTAGCTCCTGATGCAAGGATATCTATCAAAAAGGGATTTCTGAATCTGACCATTAATAGAGAATAACCTCAATACTGGGCTTCCCTTGTGGCTCAGAGGTAGAGAATCCAGTTGCAATGATGGAGATGCAGGTTCAATCCCTGGGTTGGGAAGATCCCTTGGAGAAGGAAATGGCAACCCACTCCAGTATTCTTGCCTGAGACGCCCCATGGACAGAGAAGTCTGGCAGGCTACAGCCCACAAGGTTGCAAAAAAACAGACATGACTTAGCGAATAAACAACAACAATAACAAACCTCAGTACCAGAGTATGGAATGACGGCTATGGACAGCAAAACACAGACCCACTCTCTTCCCCAGATGCCAGCTGGCATAATCACACATGCTAGAAGTCCCCCAGGTGACCTCATTCACCTGGAAGCAGAGAGACTTCAATCACATGACTCAGCAGTTCAGGAGTGTCCTCCAGGAAGCAGCAGAATTTTTAGTTTTCCACTGTCCGTCTGGAGAAATACTATAAATATGGGAGTGTCAACACTTCTCTGCGGTTAGTTTAATATGTCACTGTCCTAAAGTTTTAGGGCACAAATTTTAGGTCTACAGTGGTGAACACACTGAAAGCAATGCAGAAGAATTAGGGCATTCAGGAAAAGGAAGCCAGATTAGAACCGTAAACAAAACATCTTTCATGCAAGATAACTCTCTGAATCATTCTCATAGAGACAAAAACATTTAAGAATTTATTCCTTTTTTCTTGTCCCCAGATCTGACTTTTCCATCATAGTCCCATTGCCATTTTATGGTAAAGTTCTGACACCGAGATATGGGATCATTTATGAGGCTGCAGGAACATAGGACAATATGGCTAAAAAAAAATAAATTAATCACTCATTTTGATTTAGTCTTCTCCTCTGCCCAGGAATGACTTTGGATGCCATCCTATTGACCTTCCCTGCTTTTGTTCCCATCCAAATCGATACAGTATGCAATGTCATAAATTTGCCTGGCTCTCTTTCAGCTCCTTGCTGGACCAAACACTCCCCCTTCAAACTGGGTGATAATGAAGCTGTGGGCAAGGCGGCCTCCTGTAATCAGCGATCATTACAGTGAGGCCTGACTTTAAAGTGATGAATAGGCAGTCAGAGCCAATAGGACTGGGGAGATATTGATCAAGAAGCAGCCTTGTAAAGTTAAAAACTTGACCTGGAGTTCTACAGGCAATGAGCATTAGCTGCAAATATCATGTTCAAAAAGTTTTCTCAGTAAGGTTTGTTACAAGCTGGACCAGAAAGAATGCCAATAATTTATGTGCATGGAATATGTTTCCTCATGGAAGTGGCCACCATCCAGTTGCAAAATATGTACTATAAGATCATATAGAGCACACATATAAATTTTAGAGAATAAATCTACACATCTATTTACCTTCCACCAGCTTAAGAAACACAATATTTCCTGTATCTCAAAGCATCCACCCTCTCTCTCCATGTCTGGTTTCCACTGAAGCCCCTTCACTCATTCTCAGATTTAACTCCAAGACATTTTTGTGATAATAATTTCCTTTATTTTCATTACATTATGTCACTTATAGAGGGGTACATTAAGAATGTATTGAGGGATAAATTAGAAGTCTGGGATTAACACAGCACTCCATATAAAATGACAGCCAATAACGACCTACTGTATAGCATAGGCAACTTTATTCAATACTCTATAATAACCTATATGGGAAAAAAATTTGGAAAAGAATGGATATATGTATATGTATAACTGAATCATTTTGCTGTATACCTGAAACTAACACAACATTGTAAATTGACTATAGTAAATGTTTTAAAACAATATGTTGCTTTGTTTTATGCTTTCTAATGTTATATAAACAAGCTTAATGTTATTTGCCTTCTATGAGTTTCTCCTTTGTTTCAATTTTTTTTTTTTTTTTTTGAGATTCACTCACATTGTGCTTATGACCTTGACTCACTCAGGTTTAGTGTGAGTGGAAAAACCACTATTGGAAAAACCACAATTCATGTGCTTTTATTCTACTGTTGAAAGATATTTGTGACATTGTGTCTATGTATTTTATTATTATTTAAAGTTGTCACAAACTTGCTCCCATATCTTGTTTTGGTCATTATAATACTTTTAGAATCAGTTTATTAAGTTCTAAGAAAAAGTACTTTGGAAATTTGATGGTAATTCCACTCAATCTGAGTCAATTTAGAAGTGGAATTGTTATGATAGTAGAATTCTCATTTATTTATGCCTCCTTTACTATATTATGTTTCCTGCATAGATATTAAGCATAACATTTGCTATAATTTTGTATGACTACTATAAATGGTGTCTGTATTCATTTTCTCACCTAGAGCCAGACATCCTGGAATGTGAAGTCAAGTGGGTCTTGGGAAGCATACTACAAACTAAGGTAGTGGAGGTGATGGTTTTCCAATTGAGCTATTTCAAATTCTGAAAAATGACACTGTGAAAGTGCTACACTCAATATGCCAGCAAATATGGAAAACTCAGCAGTGAGTGGCCACAGGACTGGAAAAGGTGGGTTTTCATTCCAATTCCAAAGAAAGGCAATGCCAAAGGATACTCAAACTATTGCACAACAGCACTCATCTCACATGCTAACAAAGTAATGCATAAATTCTCCAAGCCAGGCTTCAGCAATATGTGAACTGTGAACTTCCAGATGTTCAAGCTGGTTTTAGAAAAGCAGAGGAACCAGAGATCAAATTACCAACATCCTCTAGATGATCAAGAAGCAAGAGAGTTTCCGAAAAACATCTATTTCTGCTTTATTAACTATGCCAAAGCTTTTGACTGTGTGGACCACAATAAACTTTGGAAAATTCTGAAAGAGATGGACATACCAGGCCACCTGATCTGCCTTTTGAGAAACCTGTATGCAGATGAGGAAGCAACAGTTAGAACTGGATATGGAACAACAGATTGGTTCCAAATAGGAAAAGGAGTACGTCAAGGCTGTATATTGTCACCCTGCTTATTTAACTTATATGCAGAGTACTTCATGAGAAATGCTGGGCTGCAGGAAGCACAAGCTAGAATCAGGATTGCTGAGAGAAATATCTATAACCTCAGAAATGGAGATCACACCACCCTTATGGCAGAAAGTGGAGAAGAGCTAAAGAGCCTCTTGATAAAAGTGAAAGAGGAGAGTGAAAAAATTGGCTTAAAGCTCAATATTCAGAAAACTAAGATCACGGCATCTGGTCCCATCACTTCATGGCAGACAGATGGGGAAACAGTGAAAACAATGTCAGACTTTATTTTTCTGGGCTTCCAAATCACTGCAGATGGTGATTGCAACCATAAAATTAAAGGATGCTTACTCCTTGGAAGGAAAGTTATGACCAACCTAGACAGCATGTTAAAAAACAGAGACATCACTTTGTCCACAAAGGTCTGTCTAGTCCAGGCTATGGTTTTTCCAGTAGTCATGTATGGATGTGAGAGTTAGACTGTGAAGAAAGCTGAGCACCAAAGAACTGATGCTTTTGAAATGTGGTATTGGAGAAGACTCTTGGGAGTCCCTTGGATTGCAAGGAGAGCCAACCAGTACATCCTAACAGAGATCAGTACTAATGGAGGGACTGATGTTGAAGCTGAAACTCCAATACTCTGGCCACCTGATGCGAAGAGCTGACTCATTTGAAAAGACCCTGATGACTGGAAAGATTGAGGCCAGGAGGAGAAGGAAACAAAAGAGGATAAGATGGCTGGATGGCATTGTCGACTCAATGGCCATGGGTTTGGGTAGACTCTAGGAGCTGGTGATGGACAGGGAGGCCTGGCGTGCTGCAGTTCATGTGGTCACACTGCTGAGCAACTGAACTGAACTGATTCATTTTCTATGGCTGCCATAAGAAGCTGCAACAAATTGGGTGATTTATAAAAAAAGACAAATTTATGCACTCACAGTTTTGGAGGCTAGAGATCCAAATACAAGCTGTCAGCAGTGCCATACTTCCTCTGAGACTCTGGCAGAAGCTTTGTTGAGACTCCCTTCCTTCTGTGGTGACTGTGGACCATTTGTACTCCTTGACTTAGAGCTCCATGTCTCCATTCCCTGTGTTTATCATCAGATGGGGTTCTCCATGTGACTGTTTCTGTGTTTCTTCTCTGCTTCTTATAAAGACACCAATCATATTGAAGTAGAGTACATCCTAATAACCCCATCTTATTTGATTATACTGGTAAGGACCCTATGTTAGAAATAATTAGGGGAAAAGTATTACTGGAAATTTGGGGCAAG
The DNA here is from genome assembly GCA_007570785.1 of Antilocapra americana. Taxonomy (NCBI): domain Eukaryota; kingdom Metazoa; phylum Chordata; class Mammalia; order Artiodactyla; family Antilocapridae; genus Antilocapra; species Antilocapra americana. The sequence goes on along the minus strand of ML660197.1, from coordinate 50,738,169 downwards.
GCCAAGAATGTTAAAACTCCTACAATACACAAAATAGTCCTATTCAATGAAGGATTGCCTCAAAAAAATCTATTTTGTCCCTGTTGGGAAATCATTGGGCTAGAATATAAATTGTGCTTGTTTCTAAGCCAGAACTCATTCACCAGCTGTTTGAAAGAAACATATTGATGAAACATTCTCCCTTCCACTTTTATAGCTGTGAGTCCCTTTTTCTATACATAGACCTATGCAATCTGGCCTTTTTTTTTAGGTTCAGTCATCCATTCACTCATTCTGTGTTTTTTGCTAATTGTTGAACTATTACTGTGCCAGGTACTTGGCTAATTGTTGGGTAATGAGCAACACTGACCATTTTTCCTACAAGAAGCTTAGAATAAAGTTAGAGAGAGAAAAGGCAACTACCAGTCACACAAATAAATGCAATTATGACCTACACAAAAACAATAAAGGGAAGGTACATGGACCTAAAAAGTAGAAATTAAAGGAACATCTTTTAATTTCATGGCTGCAGTCACCATCTGCAGTGATTTTGGAGTATGTCAAGGCTGTATATTGTCACCTTGCTTATTTAATTTTTATGCATAGTACATCATGAGAAACACTGGGCTGGATGAAGCACAAGCTGGAATCAAGATTGCCAGGAGAAATATCAATAATCTCAGATAAGCAGATGACATCACCCTGTGATAGAAAACAAAGAAGAACTAAAGAGCCTCTTGATGAATGTGAAAGAGGAGAGTGAAAAAGTTGGCTTAAAACTCAAAAAATTCAGAAAATTAAGATCATAGCATCTGGTCCCATTGTTTCATGGTAAATAGATGGGGAAACAGTGGAAACTTCAAATCTAGTTCTGTCTTAATTTAAAGTATTGACTCTTCTGAAATAATGTCATACTTTTTGTCTTTATGCAATGGCCTTCTAACTGTGATTCTGGCCTCAAATTCTACCATACAACTCAGTGATTCTCAAACAATGGACCTCAGACCAGTAGCATCAGCATCACCTGTGAATTTGTTAGACATGCACCTTTCTCCCGTCCATCTCAGTCCTACTGAGTCATACATGTTTCCTGTTAAGACTCTCGGGGATATCTGATGCACAAATACATTTGAAATCTGGTGACTTAATTCATTTCTACACTGCTTCTGTAAGAAAAGCCTTGAAGGTTCCTCAACCAAGAGTCATAAATAGTGAATGAACTCTGAGAAACAGATCCCTTCCTTCCAATTTATCCAATCCTCTCAAGAATAATCATAGTCATGAAAGTTAGTGACTTAATGATTCTCTTTTTACTATTACACTCCAATCTCCTAGGATAGTGTTTGGAACATAGAAGGCACACAGCACTTGCTGACTGAATAAATATGATGGCAGTCTCTTCTGACTGTCACTTTTCTAGTTTGCCCTTCACTTTTCATAATCAGTCTTACAATTTCATTTCAGTTGGGCCTTACAGTTATTATAAGGGGAAATTACTAAAGGAGTATAAACATTATTTCTATTGCTCAATACTCACAGATTTCCCCAAACTCTTTCTTTAGGGAGAAGGAGTCACTGCAGTTAAAGTGAGCTATTCCCAGTGCATTTTTAAAAGCCTCATCCTCTCTCCCAGCAAAATGTCAGGAGCTATTTGGCTAGGAACACATAATCTGGTAGGTAATAAAATAAGCATAGGTTTGATAATCATATCTTTAAAACTAAAAGACTCAAATGAATTTTAAATAAATGATTTATCTAAATGAGTAATTATATTAATTACTATAACCAGAGTTTAGCTTATCAGTTAATATGCCCTGGTGAATTCAGTGATATAGCTCCTTCCCAAGGTGCTTGTGGCCATCAGGAGGCCATTCAGACAGGATGGCATGTCCACAGAAAAGCTAAGGGAGAAACGTTATCTCAGTAAAGCTGTAGTCTGGATTAGAAGCACATGGGCAGAGGAAGTTAATGGACACTGCAGAGGCAATAGACATATGACACTAATCACTAAGAAAATTCATTAGATATTTAAATTGCATACTTTAGTGTTGATCTATTTAAATGGAGCTATTGATCTTTCAGTCTCAATAAAATTGCCTTCCTCTTGATTACATGCTTAACCTTGTAGATCTTGAGCAAACATATTCTTTCCAGAAATCTCTTTCTCCCTATATATTTAATAATTTCCTCCTTTCCCTCTTTCTTTTTCTTTCTCCCTTCTCCACAATCCTAAAATTTATAGAATTATATAATATGTATTGAAGATCCACTGTATTATGTACAAAGGGAGAAAGTACAAAGGGGAAAAAAAAAAAAGAAAAGAAACACAGTATTCATTCTTTCCTCCAGGAACTCCCTACCTTGGCTTTGAGATTAGGTTGTCTTCAGTGGTTGCATCTGCTGTTAAGTCATGGGATAATACAGTGGTTAAAGGCACAACTATTGCAAGTACACTGTTTGGATTCAAATTTAACACCATCTAGCTGTATAATCTCAGTAAGTTGTTCAGTTTTCCAACCTATGAGATGGGGAAAATAATAATATTTTATTTTATATATATGCATGATTATTATGAAGAATAAATGAGCATACTCTAAGAAGAATTTAGGGCATATAACATACTCAATGTAAATGTTATTTGTTATTTAAGTGCGCTAATTAAAACATGAGGCAGATATCACCTCCAGGACAGAGAAAAGATGTGCCAAAAAGACTATACCTAAAACAATAGTATTTGAGATAAAAATTTAAGAATTGAAGTACCATTGTTTTCATTTGTTAAATATATATTGACTTTTTGAATATTATATACTGGGTATGTATATATTTCATGTGATAGGTACATAAAATGAATTGATTGTGTGTGTGTGTGTGTGTGTGTGTGTGTGTGTGTGTGTGTGTGTGGGTGTTCTGACCCCTGAGTGTAAAGACAGACAGGTTATTTCAACTCAACATGGGGCTAGTAGAGATGATCATTTTAACCAGAGTGTTCACTTGGAGTTGTCCAGGACTGTCATCAGGCATAGCACCTTGACTTTGGCCTCTACCAAATCTTGCACTTTTTTCCCTCACTGACAGTATTTCCTAATAAGTATCCTGCAAACTCCATCTCAGAATTGGCCTCTAAGAAAACCCAGTCTAGAGCAACTGGTCACCCGGGTTTATACAGCTAGTTTTTTCAAAGAAGGGGGCAAGTATGTCTTTTATACTATCCCCACTTTCACATTTGAAAAAAATTAGATTTAACTATGAGAAGAGGCTTTCCCCTATGATGAAGGGAAAAGTAGTAAATCCATGGCTCAAATTTCAATTGCCTCATTTAAGCCCTACACTCATTTCAGTATTCATGGAGAATAATATGAATCTTCCAAGACAGTTTTGGTTTAATATAGTTCAAACTTCTGCAATAACTATATGATATTTTATGTTTTCATACTTGTAATTATTTAGGTTAAAATGCATTTTCAAGTGAGATAGAGCTTTTCTAATTATCAGTGTCTGAAAGTTTCCTTCAGAAAATATAATAACCATCATTTTCTGTAGAACCCAATATTTATATTTTCAACCAATTCTATACTTACTTGTACCTTTCTTTTTGTGATTTCCTGTAGAGATTAAAAAAAAATCAATACTTGCATTAATCAACCATTACTGTCTAGTATTGCTTATGTGGGGATAACAGTTTAAGTCAATACTTTTGAAACATGGAAACACTTTTAAGTCTCTTTGGAAGCTTTGCAAAAATACAAATTCTAGACATCTCTTGTATCAAGCCAAGTAAATTAGAATCTCTGGGGAAGGACTCTAGACGTTTTATATTTTGAAGTCTCACCAAAAGATTTTAAAGTGAAGCTAGGATTACAAACCACTGGTTTAGTCTGATTGGCTTCATTTACATAGACTGGCTTCTTTTAAAGCTATATAACAAGTGATGAGATTGTAGCATTCATTGATTCATTCATTCTTTATTTCTTTAAAAGTTAATTTCTGAAATAAGCATTTTCAAAGCACTTATCCTGTGTCAAGCATTGAACTAAGCCATAGGTATCCATAATTGAAAAACATGCAGTCTTCCACTTTGAATAATTTCTAGTGGGAAGTAGAAAAGGATAGAAACATTGAAAAAATTCAACTGTAAGGCTTGATAGTTTGTATGATTTTAATTAAAATCAACACACAGAAATCCCTGGCATTCCTATACACTAACAGTGAGAAATCAGAAAGAGAAATTAAGGAAACAATTCCATTCACCATCGAAACAAAAAGAATAAAATACTTAGGAGTATTTCTACCTAAAGAATCAAAAGACTTGTATATAGAAAACTATAAAACACTGATGAAAGAAATCGAGGAGGACACAAACAGATGGAGAAATGTGCCGTGTTCGTGGATTGGAAGAATCAACATAGTGAAAATGAGTATACTACCCAAAGCAATCTATAGATTCAATGCAATTCCTATCAAGCTACCAGAGGTCTTTTTCAAAGAATTAGAACAAATAATTTCTCAATTTGTATGGAAATACAAAAAACCTCGTATAGCCAAAGCAATCTTGAGAAAGAAGAATGGAACTGGCGGAATCAACCTACCTGACTTTAGGCTATACTACAAATCCACAGTCATTAAGACAGTATGGTACTGGCACAAAGACAGAAACATAGATCAATGGAACAGAATAGAAAGCCCAGAGATAAATCCACGCATCTATGGACACCTTATCTTTGACAAAGGAGGCAAGAATATACAATGGAGAAAAGACAACCTCTTTAACAAGTGGTGCTGGGAAAACTGGACAGCCACTTGTAAAAGAATGAAACTAGATCACTTTCTAACACCATACACAAAGATAAACTCAAAATGGATCAAAGATCTAAGCATAAGACCAGAAACTATAAAACTCCTAGAGGATAACATAGGCAAAACACTCTCTGCTATAATCCAAAGCGGGATACTCCATGACCCACCTCCCAGAATATTGGAAATAAAAACACGAATAAACAAATGGGACCTAATTAAAATTAAAAGCTTTTGCACAACAAAGGAAACTATAAGCAAGGTGAAAAGACAGCCTTCAGAATGGGAGAAAATAATAGCCAATGAAACAACAGACAAACAATTAATCTCAAAAATATACAAACAACTCCTGCAGCTCCATTCTAGAAAAATAAACAACCCAATTAAAAAGTGGGCCAAAGAACTTAACAGACATTTCTCCAAAGAAGATATAAAAATGGCTAACAAACACATGAAAAGATGCTCAACATCACTCATTATCAGAGAAATGCAAATCAAAAC
>ML660197.1:50719946-50732795 GCA_007570785.1 Antilocapra americana | reverse complement strand
CTAGTTGGGGGATGCCAGACACTGACAGGGAAGGTGGAACTCTCTGGGGCCATCTTGGGGACAAGCTGTCACACACTCCTCACCACATGACATTTCCATTCAGCTTGTCTAAGGTGGGACTTCAGAATGTGTGTATTTCACAAGCATCCTCAAGGGTAGGAGACTTCCTTAGGGGGCTTTCACAGGATCATGGGGATCTTTGGTGCAGTGTTGCCTCTGTTAATTCTAAAAGAAACAATTAATCTCAAAAATTTACAAACAACTCCTGCAGCTCCATTCTAGAAAAATAAACAACCCAATTAAAAAGTGGGCCAAAGAACGTAACAGACATTTCTCCAAAGAAGATATAAAAATGGCTAACAAACACATGAAAAGATGCTCAACATCACTCATTATCAGAGAAATGCAAATCAAAACCACAATGAGGTACCACTTTACACCAGTCAGAATGGCTGCCATCCAAAAGTCTACAAGCAATAAATGCTGGAGAGGATGTGGAGAAAAGGGAACCCTCTTACACTGTTGGTGGGAATGCAAACTAGTACAGCCACTATGGAAAACAGTGTGGAGGTTCCTTAAAAAGCTGCAAATAGACCTGCCATATGACCCAGCAATCCCACTGCTGGGCATATACACCGAGGAAACCAGAATTGAAAGAGCCACGTGTACCCCAATGTTCATCGCTGCATTGTTTACAATAGCCAGGACATGGAAGCAACCTAGATGCCCATCAACTGACGAATGGATAAGAAAGCTGTGGTACATATACACAATGGAATATTACTCAGCATTAAAAAAAAATTCATTTGAAGCAATTCTACTCAGATGGACGAAACTGGAGCCCATTATCCAGAGTGAAGTAAGCCAGAAGCAAAAACAACAATATAGTATATTAACGCATATATATGGAATTTAGAAAGACGGTAACGAGAACCCAACATACGAGACAGCAAAAGGAACGCAGATGTATAGAATAGACTCGTGGACTTTGTGGATGAGTGAAGGGTGGGATGATATGGGAGAAAGGCATTGAAGCATGTTAATTTTCATATGTCTAGTCAATCGCCAGCCCAGGACTGATGCTCGGGGCTGGTGCAGCGAGATTTCCCGGGGGGGGGGGGGGGGGAAGGGGGAGGGGGGTTCCGGAGGGGAAGCATATGTAAACCCATGGTGATATCATGACAATGTATGGCAAAAACAATTAAAAAAAATAAAAAAAAAAATATATAAAAAAAAATTTTCAATTAATTTAAAGTAATTTTTAAATATAATTTTCATTTTATATTACTGTTGATTTACAATGTTGTTTGTTTCAGGTATACAGCAAAGTGATTCCATTATACATACACATATAGTCATTCTTTTCCAGATTCTTTTCCCATATATGTTATTACAGAATATTGAATAGAGTTCCCTGTGCTATACAGTATATCCTTATTCATTTTCTATTTTATATATAGTAGTGTGTATGCATTAATCACAATTAACACATAATTTGTCTCTCACTCCTCTCTTCCCCTTTGATAGTCGTGTGTTTGTTTTCTAAGTTTGTAAGTCCATTTCTATTTTGAAAATAAGCTCATTTGTATCATTGTTTAGATTCCACATCTATGTGATACCACATGATATTTGTCTTTGTCTGACTTACTTCCCTTGATGTGATAATCTCTATATGCATCCATATTGCTGGAAATGGCATTATTTCATTTTTTTATACCTGGAAAGAGATGTGAATACCAGACCACTTTACCTGCCCCTGAGAAATCTGTATACAGGTCAAAAAGCAACAGTTAGAATCAGACATGGAAAAATCAACTGGTTCCAAATTGGGAAAGGAGTATGTCAAGGCTGTATATCATCATCTTGCTTATTTAACTTATATGCAGAGTACTTCATGTGAAATGCCAGGCTGGACAAAGCACAAGCTGGAATCAAGATTGCCAGGAGAAATATCAATAACCTCAGATATGCAGATGACACCACCATTACGGCAGAGAGTAAAGAGGAGCTAAAGTGCCTCTTGATGAAGGTAGAAGAGGAGAGGGGAAAAGCTGGTTTAAAACTCAACATTCAAAAAACTAAGATCATGGCATCTGGTCCCATCACTTCATGGCAAATAGATGGGGAAATGATGGAAACAGTTTAGGGCTCTAAAAGCATTCCAGATGATGACTGTAGCCATGAAATTAAAAGATGCTTACTCCTTGGAAGAAAAGCTATGACCAACCTAAACAGCATATTAAAAAGCAGAGACATTAATTTGCCAACAAAACCCCACATAGTCACATCTATGGTTTTTCCAGCAGTCATCTATGGATGTGAGAGTTGGTCCTTAAAGAAGGCTGAGCACTGAAGAAAGATGCTTTCCAACTGTGGTGTTGGAGAAGACTCTTGAGAGTCCCATGGGCAGCAAGGGGGTCAAACCAGTCAACCTTAAAGGAAATCAGTCCTGAATATTCATTGGAAGGACTGATGCTGAAGCTGAAGCTCCAGTACTTTGGCCACCTTATGCAAAGAGTCAACTCATTAGAAAGACCTTGCTTCTGGGAAAGACTGAAGGCAGGAGGATAAGGGGACGACAGAGGATGAGATGGTTGAATGGCATCACCGACTCAATGGATATGAGTTAGAGCAAGCTCCAGGAGATGGTGAAGAACAGGGAAGTCTGGCATGCTGCACTCTATGGAGTCTCAGAGAGTTGGACATGACTGAGCAACTGAACAACAGCAACAATGTTTCATGTACCACACTGCTTTATCCAGTCCTCTGTTGATGGACATTTAAGTCCATGTCACTTTTATTAAAAATGGTGCTGCAGTTAACATCAGGGTGCATATTTCTTTTCAAATTATAGTTTTCTTGGTAAGTTTTTAAACTCATACTTGTGGGTTATGGAGAGCTTTCTTGAGCAGGTTATTATAAAATTGTCCCAAAGACTCATAATTTTTATTCCAAAAGACCAAAAGGATAAAATATTTGCAGGAGAGGAAGTACATTCAGAGAACAAAATATGATATTTTATTGAAGTACCACAAGGAGAATAAATTCATATTCAAAAATCATGTCACACAAATTTAAAAGTATTATTAACTTATGTCAAAAAGTTCTACAGAATATTAAAAGTAAAATATTTGCTTTTTGTGTGCTCAGTTGCTCAGTTTGTTCAACTTTGTGTGACCCCAGGGACTATATAGCCCACCAATCTCTCTCCATGGGATTCTCCAGGCAAAAATACTAGAGTAGATTGCCATTTCCTACTCCAGAGGATCTTCCCAAACCAGGGATCAAACCCAAGTCTCCTGCGTCTCCTTCATTGGCAGGCAGGTTCTTTACAGCTGTGCCACCTGGGAAGCCTTAAAATACTTGCTATTCTATGTGAATTCAAATATTTATATAAAATCAAATACTAGGCATAGGCTACAATTCTTATATCTATACCTCAAACGTGATGTTAGGTGGCCCTGGCTAAGTTTCTTCAGTCGTGTCCGAGTCTGTGTGACCCCATAGATGGCAGCCCAGCAGGCTTCTCCGTCCCTGGGATTCTCCACACAAGAACACTGGAGTGGGTTGCCATTTCCTTCTCCAATGAATAAGAGTGAAAAGTTAAAGTGAAGTTGCTCAGTCGTGTCTGACTCTTAGCGACCCAGTGGACTGCAGCCCACCAGACTCCTCCGTCCATGGGATTTTCCAGTCAAGAGAACTGGAGTGGGGTGTCATCGCCTTCTCCGCACATAAGGTTATATTTGTACCTAATTCTAGAGAACAGAGAGAAAAATACTGACCAGCAAACTTTAATCCCAAAGTCTCATCATTTCAATGAGGAATCCCTAATGGTTACCTTTATTCTAATTGAAGTTAGGTCAACAAAATCCCTGCCTGGCCTTTTTCCCTCCATTATCTCTTATCACTATTTTTTCTCCCCACCTTGAATTCTACAAAGAGATCCATGTGTACAGGTTCAAAGTGTGATTCTCCCCTGATAACAGACCCAATGGGCACTATCACACTTCCTAGTTATTGTGTTTGCTTTTTAATCTGCTTTCTCCATTCCCTTTCCCCTGTGATCCATTCTCTTGCTTTTATTTCATGAAACAGCAACCTATATGCTGTATAGAGTCTGTTAGATGAGCAGCAATCACATTTATTGTCAGAATCTTAATTATGATCCTAACTCCCCTTTCCTTCCCCAGGGAAACTGCCTTGATTTATCAGCTCGAGTACTTGCCTATTGTTTTGCAGTCTCTTTATTTGTTAAAATAACTAGAAGAAATTTTAATTTTCTTTCAAAGCATGCTGAAGAATAGAGATGATGGTCAAAAGTTATTTGAAATGTTGAAAATCTTGAATTAAAATGGAGCAGTTATTTTAAGTCATAGTTTATTATGTAATTGAACAACAGTGTAGTAGATTTCCAACATGTTGAAAGTAGTAGTTTTGTTTCATCAAAAAACAATTTCTACACATTTTTTCCTTCAAGAAAAATGTATAGTTTCTATTACTCTTCAAAATCTCCTAGTCTCAGACTTCTTAAAAGAAACTTCACTCAAGAGTGTTTGCATTTACAAGAAGATATAATAATCATGGTTTCTTTTATTTTTTCAGGAGATGGCTTGAGGAGGGTTCCACATTATTCCTACATCCCTTGAACAGTTTAGTTTCTAGAAAAACAAAGGTTCATCTTCCTCTGTGCAATTCTAGCCTAATAAGGAAGTTATTTCACTGTTTACAGCCTTGTCCTTTCTTAATAAATCCAGAGATTTCTCCTATAAGAAATGTTCGTTTTCCTACAGACATGAAATGACCATTAAGAACCGCTAGTAAAGAATCCATGGCTTTTAGTGCCTGGCTCTATTTCTTTTAGTTTAAAGATTTTAAGGAAGAACTATTACAATGAAAGAGTATATTTTTTATTATCAACAAGGCAGATATATTTCTCTTTTCTTAATAAATGGGAGTTGTAAAAACTATTCAAATAGCAAGGATCTGTATTTTGTCAAGTTGAAAATTTAAATAAAATACATGTTTAAGAATAAAAGATAAGATACAATTTACTTGTAGAAAATATCTCTCCAAGTGGAAACAGTTTTGTAGAGTATAATCAAGATTGGTTGGGAGCAATGGGATCTATAAGCAGAAAGTGGTGCCATAAAAAGGGGAGTGGTTCAGGACAAAAGAGGAGCTGGGTCATCAAAGGAAATGGTTTGTCCTATTCTATGGTTCTTTCTAGAACCATAATGGCTGAAAATATGAGAAGATCCACAGTGAAGTCTAATCTTACCCTCTTCAAGTAAAGAAATTGGTCAGTTAGGAAAGGTGACCCTCTATTTATCTCTGAGGATCATTGACTTTGCATGATATTTTCTCTTAACCATGTCTGCTTTCAAAGAGAGAGATTAACATTTCATGCTGTCAGGAATTAAAAGAAAAAAAATGCCTTTACAAGTATTCCAAGAGAAAATAAGGTTAGTAAGGATGTGTATACATGGAGAGCAAAGGAGGCAATATTTATTTTGTACATACAATGTGCTGAAATCCAGGCTAAGATGATTTCATATGTGTTTGCTTAACTAAACAATCATATTCTCTACTGTTTAAATATTCTTAGTTCTGGAAAATTAGCTTACTCGTTTTAGGATGAGATAGTTGGTAAGTATTAAACCAATTTCAATCCCATATTTTGATGTTCCAATTACAGCACATTATGCTTCACATACATTTTAGTATGATGGAAATAATATATGCACTGTTTAAAATGGTAGCAGCTAACACTGTATGACTATTAAACCCTTGAAATTTGCTATTGTGAATGAGAACATGACTATTACATTTCATTTAATTTTGATTACTTTCAATAGACACAGTTGGCTAGTGGCTCTTCTATGGGCTGAAAAATTCTATGCCTCTATGGACTGCAAGGTTCTATGCTACTGCTACTCAATAGGAATACAGCACAGTTTCTTTAATGAAAACTGTAAAGGATTTTCATTAAACTGCAATTTTCTTCCTCTGTCTGGTATCACTATTTCTCCCCCAATCCTGTTTATTTTTCAAAAATCCAGATATCAGCATAAACAGTGAAATAAAGACCTCTGGAAGTTATCTTTTTTATAAAAGCAATAAGATAACAAACAAAAGTTGTGAGAATCAACTTGTTCAAAATTCTGGAAATTAATCAAATGGATTGTAGCAATGTGATTTATTTCAGAAAATAGCTAAATTCAGTAAAAATTCAGTAAGAACAGTGAGTTTTGTGGTATTTTCACTTGTCCTATCTCCACTCACACCTCTCCAGCTTCACAGTATCCTTGAAAATCTATCCCATGAAGTTACAGTGAAAATAAGCAGCTTGGCAGGAACCCTAGGAGGAAGAATGGTGTTGAGACTCCTTTGAAGCCTAATTCCTAGAGAACTGTCATTAATTTTCCTGTTTGCAAGGTCACTAGAAGATTCCTCTTTCAAGGCTGTCTTTATCTGACCTGACTCACAGCTTGCCCAGTGTGCAAAACCTTTCCCAAGGGCATTTATCAAAAACAATCAGAGAAAATTTAACTTTGCAGCTTGCTGAGGAGGCAGTGGATAATAGTTGGGGCATATAACAGGCTAATTGAAAAAAGCTCAAAAGGAAAACCTGGGGAATGGGATGTCAATAAGTGCTTTGAAAGACTCTGGCATATTTCTGGGAATATAGAAATTTCATGATACTGAGAGTTTAACTTACTTATTCAAGATGAAACATCTGGTAAAAATTAAAACCAGTATTAATATTATGTATTCAATTCATATTACATTATGATGCTTCAAAAATAAAGACCAGCACCAATCATAGGGTTGTGTGCATGACCAAGACTGTGTTCATATTAAGAAAAGACTTGGAATGCTCTAAGCTCCAAACTTGGGCTAACACTGAGGATCTGTCCAAGCTTGAAGGATAAATCAGTGTTCTCAGATGACACACTGAGTATTGAAGCTATGCTTCAACATGTACATATGGTTCCTTGGGAAATACTTAGGAAACTATTGATTCTATGTATTTATGAATTATTAGCCAACCACAAGGCTAACAGAGACCTCAGTGAACACACAGATAGATAATAGCACAGGCTTAAACAAAGAATAATAATAAAAACAAACAACAATAACAACAAGTCGTGAGGAAAAGGGGTGAATCTTATTTCCAGAATGCTAAATTGTATTATTTAACATATCCAGTTTTTAACAAAAGGAAATAGAAGACATGCAAAAAACAGCAAATATTGGTTTATGTTAGTATAAACCAAATGTTGGCAGCAAAAACTAATAGCCAGTATAAACTATCCCTGAGGAAGCCCTTACACTGGATTTAATAAATAAATATTAATACTAGAAGCATGTGCAAGGGACTAAAAAAATCCACAGCTAAAGAACTAAAAGAAAGTATGAGAACTATGTCTCACAAAAGAGAGATATCAATGAAGAGAGCAAAAGTGTAAAAAGAATCAAAAGAAATTTGTATCAAAAGTTTATACTGAAATGAAAATCTCACAAGCAGGATTTGGCAGCATAGGTGAACAGAAAGAAGAAAAAAACTCCATGAACTTGAAGATAGATGAAATTAGATTATCTAGTCTGAGGAACAGAAAGCAAAAAGAGAAATGAACAAAACCCCAGAGGCCAGTAGAGTATCATTAATAGGAATATATGCATAATGGGAATCATAGGGAAAAAAGGAGAAGGGAGAATAAAATATGTGAAAATATAATAACTAAAAACTTCCCAAATGTTATGAAAAATATTAATCTATAGAGTCGAGAAATTCAACAAAGTACACATAGGATACATTCAAAGAGTTCCACAGATAGTTTTGAAAGTAAACAAAGTTTATGTCCATGAGACACACAAAACTACAGCAAACAAACAAACAGTCTTTAGGCTGTGAGTACTCATTGTGTTTTTCTCCTTAAGTCTCAGTACAAAGAGAGCAGGAGAGAAATACCCACGTCCCAAACTGTCTCTGAAAGCGATCTATCTGCATGCTTTAGAAACTGCTACCAGGGAGCCAGCCTTATAATTTATCATACATCTAGAAGCTGACTGTAATTCTTTACGAATTCTGGGCAAGTCAGTTTATACTGCTAATGACAACTCATTCAAACATGGTGCAAAATGCCAAAATTTCCCTGGAAGAAATTTGTATATGCATCTGCTGTCACTAAATTTTTGGCTGCTGCCCAAGGGTCAGGCCCCTAAATAACTAGGCTCTAATAGCCAGTGGAGTTTTCATCCACAAATACTGTAGGATAGTAACAAATAAAAGCAGTTATCAACAGGTGCAAGAACAATGCCTTCGCCAGCCATATCTATACAAATGGGCCAAGTGAAGAGGGAGAGGGCAAAAAAGTCCATCTCCCAGCTGCTGACTGAGATTCTCTCATTTGGGATACTGACAGCTATTGGCACACCCTGAATGACTGGTAGTCACTAAAAAATAAAAAAGGCAACTTGGACAATCACAAATGTTTCAGAGATAACCAAGAGCTCAGGACAGGCTGAAAAATAATATTTCACTCCTACACGAGATCACTCTGTCAATACTCAGAGAGGTGATTGTTTTAGCTCAGAGAGGTGATTGTTAATGTGCAAAAACCAACACAGAGAGTCAAGAAAAATTAAGAAATAGGGGGATATGTTTTAAACAAATAATAAGATAAAATTCCAGAATCAGACCATAGTTAAATGGAGATAAGTGATTTACACAATAAAAAGTTAAAAACACTCCTCATAAAAATGCTCACAGAGGTCAGGGAAACAACATGAGAAAAGTGAGAATTTCAACAAAGATGGAAAATATAAGACAGTACCAGAGATCATAAGCCATGAACACAATAACTGAATTAAAAACTTCAGTAGAGAGATTCAACATCATACTAGAGCAAACGGAAGAAAGGATCAGCAAGCTTGAAGACATGAAAGCAGGATTATCCCATCAGAAGAGCAAAATTGAAAAACAGAATATAGCCTAAGGGACTTATGGGACAGTATTAAGCAGATAATATGCATTTTAGGGGTCCTAGAAATAGAAGACAGATAGAAAGGAGCAAAAAGCTTATTTGAAGAAATGATGTCTGAAAATCTCCCTAACCTGGACAATGAAACAGATATTTAGATCAAGGAGTCCAGAAAGCATCAAATTATATGAACTAAAGAGATCTATACTAAGACACATTATAACTAACTGTCAAAAGTTAAAGAAAGAAACTCAAAATTAGCAAGAGAAAAGCAAAGTTGTTCTTCAGAATAAAAGTACATATAAAGAATTCTCCAAATAAACAAAAACTGAAGGAGTTCATCAACATCAGAACATCTTATAAGAAATTTTAAAGAGATTTCCTCTAGTTAAAAGTAAAGAATAGATCATAATTTATGAAACAAAACAAATATTAACAAATTTAAGAAAATTGAAATCACATTAAGCATTTTTCAGATTATAATTATTTCAAAGAAAAAAATCAATTACAAGAAGAAAAATGGAAATTTTTTAAATATGTGGAGATTGACAACCTGCTACTGAAAATCAGTGAATCAAAGAAGAAATCAAAAGAGAAAGCAAAAAAAAAATGTTTTGAGAAAAGTAAAAATTGAAATACAATATATCAAAACATATGAAATGGAGATAAAGGGGTTTTAAAATGAAAGTTCATAAAATTAAGCACCAACATTATTAAGAAAATAAAAAGAGCTCACACAATCTGATGTGTAGCCCAAAGAACTACAAAAAGAACAAACTAAACTCAAAGTTAGGAGATGAAAAGAAATAACAAAGATCAGAGCATAAATACATATACTAAAAGACAATAGTAAATATTAATACAACTAAGAGCCATTTTAAAAGATAAACAGAAACAGATTTTTAGCTAGACTTAACAGGATAAGAGAGATTCAAATAAGTAAATTAGAAATTATGAAGAAATATAGTAACTGATACTACACAAATATAAAGGTTGCCATGAGAGTACTCTGAAAAATTATATACCAAAAAATTTGACAACAAAGAAAAAAGAATAAATTCCTAAAATCATGCAATCTACTAAAATTGAATAATGAAGAAATGGAAAATCTGACAAAGTAATTGCTAAAAAGGAGACAGTCAGTAATCAAAAACTCCCCAACAAAGAAAATCTGCTAGACTCCTTCACTGATGAATGCTACCAAATATTAAAAAATAACAATAATAATCATTATCAAACTCTTCCAAAATGTTAAAAAGAGGAGAGAGCACTTCCAAACTCATTATAAGAGGCCAACATTACCCTGACACTAAAACCAAATAAGGAGAAAAGTACAGACTGTCTTCAGTGAACACAGGTACAAAAATTTCAACCCAATATTAGTAAACCAAACTCAACAATATTCTAAAAGGATCATACACAATAACGAAATAGAATCTATTCCAGAGATGCAAAGATCATTAAACATGCAAAAATCAGTAAATATGATGCACCACATTAACAAAATAAAGTTTGAAAAGCATATGCCATCTAAATCAATGCAGAAAACAAATATTTAACAAAAGTCAACATTCAGAATAAAAACTTTCAACAAATGGGGTATAGAGGGAGATATATTAAAGGAATACAGGTCATATACAAGAAGTCACCTGCTAACATAAAACACATCAGTGAAAAGACAAGTTTTCTTATAAAATTGAGAACAAGTCAAGGATGCACACTCTCCACTTTTTAAAATATAGTACTGGAAGTCACATCCAGGGCAATTAAGCAAGAAAAAGTAACAGGAGGCATCCAAACCAGAAAGAAAGATGCAAAGGTGTCTCTATTTGCAGATAGCATAATAATAAATATAGAAAACTCAAAGAAAACTACACAAAAAATTATTAGAACTAGTAAATAAATTCAGTAAATAATATAATACAAAATCAACAAACAAATATAAGCTATGTTTCTATATACTAACACTGATCTATCATATGGGAAATTTAGAAAGCAATCCTATTTACAACTACATCAAAAAAAGAAAGAAATTATTAAAAATAAATTTAAACCAAGAAGTGAAAGATCTGTACACTGAATACTGCAAAATGCTAATGAAGAAAATTGAAGAAATTGTCTTCAATTCTTGAAAAATATTCTGTTTTCATAGATCAGAGCAGTTAATATTATTAAAATTTCAATATATCAAAACATCCAAATATTAATAAATCTACAGATTAAATGTAATTCTTATCAAAATTCCCATGACATTTTTACAGAAATAGAAAAGAATCCTAAAATTTTTATGGATCATTAAATAATTATATAACAAAAGCATATCTGTGAAAGAAAAATGATTCTGGAGGTATCACACTTGCTGATTTCAGAGTATATTAAAAAGGTATAATAATAAGCATAGTATTATTGTTTTTGTTCAGTTGCTAAGCCATCTTGACTCTTTGCAGTCCCAAGCACTGCAGCATGCCAGTCTCCTCTGTCCTCCAATGTCTCCTGGATTTGCTCCAGCTCATTTCCAAGCTCAGTAGGTGATACTATTTTATCCTCTGACACCCTCTTTTCATTTTGCCCTCAATTTTTCCCCAGCATTAGGGTATTTTCCAATGGTTCAGCTCTTCCGATCAGGGGACCACAGTGTTAGAGCTTCAGCATCAGTCTTTCCAATGAATATTGAGGGTAGATTTCTTTAGGATTGATTAATTTAATCCCCTTGTAGTTCAAGGAACTCTCAAGAGTCTTATCCAGCACCACAATTCAAAGGTAACAATTCTTCAGCGCTCAGTATTCTTTATATTCCAACTCTCACATCTGTACATGACTATTGAAAAAAACATAGTTTTGACTATATGGGCCATTGTAGGGAAAGTGATGTCTCTGATTTTTAATATGCTATCTAGGATTGTCATTACTTTCTTTCAAGAAGCAAGTGTCTTTCAATTTTGTGACTGAAGTCACCATCAGCAGTGATTTTGGAGCCCAAGAAAATAAAATCTATCACTGTTTCCATGTTTTCCCTTTCTATTTGCTATGAAGTGATGGGATCAGATGCCATGAACTTTTTTCTAATATTGAGTATTAAGCCAGCTTTTTCACTCTGCTATTGTACCCACATCAAGAGGCTCTTTAGTTCCTCTTCACTTTCTGCCATCAAAGTATTATCATCTGCTGATCTGAGGTTATTGATATTTCTCCCAGCAATCATGATTCCAGCTTGTGATTCAAGCCTGGCATTTCACATGATATACTCTGCATATAGGCAGAGTGACAATATATGGCTTTTTTTTATTTTACTCCTTTCCCAATTCTGAACCAGTCCATTGTTCCATGTATTCTAACTGCTGCTTCTTGACCTGCATACACGTTTCCCAGGAGATAGGTAGGTCTGTCTGGGATTCCCATCTCTTGAAGTCAAAGGCTTTAGTGCCATCAATGAAGCATAAGTAGATGTTTTTCTGGAATCTCCTTGATTTCTCCGTGATCCAACAAATGTTAGCAATTTGATATCTGGTTCCTCTGCCTTTTCTAATCCCAGCTTGTACATCTGGAATTTCTCAGTTTACTTCCTGCTGAAGCCTAGCTTGAAGCATTTTGAGCATAACTTTGCTAGCATGCGAAATAAAGGCAATTTTATGGTTCAAAAAATTTTGAACATTTTCTTTTGGCATTGTCCTTATTTGGGAATGGAATGAAAACTGACCTTTTCAAGTCCTGTGGCCAAATCTGAGTTTTCCAATTTGCTAACATAATGAGGGCAGCACTTTAACAGCATCATCTTTGAGGAATTTAAAAAGCTCAGCTGGGAGGGGGAACTAAGATGGCGGAGGAATAGGACGGGGAAACCACTCTCTCCCCAATAAATACACCA
>ML660197.1:50692209-50709946 GCA_007570785.1 Antilocapra americana | reverse complement strand
AATGAAATATTACTCAACAATTAAAGGAAATACTTACACATGGAATAATTTGGATAAACTTGGAAATAAATATGTTAAGTGAAAAATGCCAGATACAAAAGGCCACATGTTATATGATTCTATTTATATGTAATGCCCTAAATAGACAAATCTATGAAGAGAATGTAAATTAGGTTCTGCCAGGGGCTGGGGAGAAGAAGAAATGGGGAATAAATACTAATGACTACTGGCTTAAGTTTTGGAGTGATAAAAATGTTCTAAAATTGATTGTAGTAATGGCTCCATAATTCTGAGAATATACTAAATACCATTAAGTAGTATACTTTAATATAATCATACATATATAGTATATAGTATAATTTAAACTGCATAAATTTGTAGTATATGAAATATATATATGTAAATTAAGCTGTTATTAAGGAAGGAAAGAAAGAAAGAGGGGAGGACAAAAAGGAAGAAAGAAACTTTCAAAGCTCTAGGAAAAGTATATCACATAAGTGTCTGTGATATTAATGACAATTATCAAGTTTGCCTTCCATTCAATCAGTATCAACCTATTGAAGACTAGAAAAAATAGATCTGGAAATGTGGTTGTGGTATGTTTTCATTCAAGAAGATGATGTGATTTCATTAGTGGAATGGACCACTAGAAATAAGGGCTGAGTAGAAAGTGATATGTGGGAAAATAAGTGAGGTACTGCTTGATTTAAGGGGACTGCAGGCAAAAGATTTGAGAAATATCTGAAGAACCTCTGAAGCTCCACACAAGAACTCTAGACAGCTATAGATACCCACCAAAGCCAGAGAGCACCAGTGGAAATGCATGGCAAACTCATCCCATGCCTCTGGCTTCCTTCTCCCTCCTACAAACAAATTCTTCTTCCTACATCCTGGAGGAGTTGAGAAACAAAGGGACTGATACTGTTCTTTATTGCAGAGTCCCAGTTTCCAAAAGACCTGAACTGAGAAAGGAACAGAGTTCAAATTTAGGTGCAGTTGACAATTCTGATTACTATATTGGGCTGAGTATATTAATCAGCTATGAAACTACTGACACTGTTTCTTTAAAGTGATTAAATTATTATCAGTTCAGTTCAGTCACTCAGTCGTTTCCTACTCTTTGTGACCCCATGAATCGCAGCATGCCAAGCTTCCCTGTCCATAACGAAATCCCGGAGTTTAACCAAACTTATGTCCATCGAGTCAGTGATGCCATCTATCCATCTCATTCTCTGTCGTCCCCTTCTCCTCCTGCCCCCAATCCTTCCCAGCATCATGGTCTTTTCCAATGAGTCAACTCATCATATGAGGTGGCCAAAGTATTGGAGATTCAGTTTCAACATCAGTCCTTCCAATGAACACCCAGGACTGATGTTCTTTAGGATGGACTGGTTGGATCTCCTGCAGTCCAAGGTGACTCTCAAGTGTCTTCTCCAAAACTACAGTCCAAAAGCATCAATTTTTCGGTACTCAGCTTTCTTCACAGTCTAACTCTCACATCCATACATGACTACTGGGAAAACCATAGCCTTGACTAGGCAGACCTTTGTTGACAAGGTAATGTTTCTGCTTTTTAATATGCTATCTAGGTTTGTAATAACTTTCCTTCCAAGGAGTAAGTGTCTTTTAATTTCATGGTTGTAATCATCATCTGCAGTGATTTTGGAGCCGAAAAAAGTAAAGTCTGACACTGTTTCCACTGTTTCCCCAACTATTTCCCATGAAGTGATGGGACCAGATGCCATAATCTTAGTTTTCTGAATGTTGAGCTTTAAGCCAACTTTTTAAGTCTCCTCTTTCACTTTTTTTTTTTTTTTTTTGTATCCAAACGTGTTTATTGGGATGGTTTCCTATTCATCTTGATACAGGTCCTCTTTCACTTTCATCAAGAGGCTTTTTAGTTCCTCTTCACTTTCTGCCATAAAGGTGGTGTAATCTGCATATCTGAGGTTATTGATATTTCTCCCCACAACCTGGATTACAGCTTGTGCTTCCAGCCCAGTGCTTCTCATGATGTACTCTGCATATTAGTTAAATAAGCAGGGTGATAATATACAGCCTTGACGTACTCCTTTTCCTATTTGGAACCAGTCTGTTGTTCCATGTCCAGTTCTAACTGTTGCTTCTCGACCTGCATACAGGTTTCTCAAGAGACAGGTCAGGTGGTCTGGTATTCCCATCGCTTTCAAAATTTTCCACACTTTATAATGATCCCCACAGTCAAAGTCTTTGGCATAGTCAATAAAGCACAAATAATTTTTTTTCTGGAAGTCTTTTACTTTTTCAATGATCCATCAGATGTTGGCAATTTGATCTCGGGGTCCTCTGCCTTTTCTAAAACCAGCTTGAATATCTGGAGGTTCACGGTTCACATATTGCTGAAGCCTGGCTTGGAGAATTTTGAGCATTACTTTACTAACATGTCAGATGAGTGCAATTGTGCAGTAGTTTGAGTATCCTTTGGCATTGCCCTTTTTAGGGACTGGAATGAAAACTGACCTTTTCCAGTCCTGTGGCCATTGCTGAGTTTTCCAAATTTGCTGGCATATTGAGTGCAGCACTTTCACAGCATCATCTTTTAGAATTTGAAATAGCTCAACTGGAATTCCATCACCTCCACTAGCTTTGTTCATAGTGAGGCTTTCTAAGGCCCACTTGACTTCACATTCCAGGATGTCTGACTCTAGATGAGTGATCACACCATTGTGGTTATCTGGGTCATGAAGATCTTTTTTGTATAATTCTTCTGTGTATTCTTGCCACTTCTTTTTAATATCTTCTGTTTCTTCCTCTTCCAACAACAAAAGAGAAGACTCTACACATGGACATCACCAGATGGTCAATACCGAAATCAGATTGATTATATTCTTTCCAGCCAAAGATGGAGAAGCTCTGTACAGTCAGCAAAACCAGGAATGGGAGCTGACTGTGGCTCAGATCATGGACTCCTTATTGCCAAATTCAGACTTTAATTGATGAAAGTAGGGAAAACCACTAGACCATTTATGTACGACCTAAATCAAATCACTTATGATTATACAGTGGAAATGAGAAATAGATTTGAGGAACTAGATCTGATAGACAGAGTGCCTGATGAACTATGGACGGAGGTTCGTGACATTGTACAGGAGACAGGGATCAAGACCATCCCCATGGAAAAGAAATGCAAAAAAGCCAAATGGCTGTCTGAGGACTCCTTACAAATAGTTGTGAAAAGAAAAGAAGCAAAAAGTAAAGGAGAAAAGGAAAAATATTCCCATTTGAATGCAGAGTTCCAAAGAATAGCTAGGAGAGAAAGCCTTTCTCGGTGATCAATGCAAAGAAATAGAGGAAAAACAGACTAGAGAGAGCTATTGAAGAAAACTAGGGATACCAAGGGAACATTTCATGCAAAAATGTGCTCAATAAAGGACAGAAATGATATGGACCTAAATTACTATAAGAACTGTCGAAAAATATCATTCAAAGGTTGAGAAAAAGAGTATATATTTAACACCTTTAAATATGTAGCAGAGAAAAAAATACTATTTTTCCTGCATCAGTGTCTCAGACGTTGAATGTAATAGACCTGTTCTTAGACTAAATAGATAGATAGGTAATTAAATAAATAGATAGGTAGATAGATTAGCATTAAGCACAGAGCATGGCATGCAGTAGAGGTCAGTAAAAGCTAGTTCTTTCCCCTTCAACTTTTCCTCCTCTGTGTGCTTCAGAGTGGAGGCTGGAGGTAGCTAGTCTTAACTTGAGTTCTGGAGCTATAATAAGGATAGATTTTTGCCTGAGAATTTCACATTTGGGGAAGACTGAAAAACATGAAATTTGAGCATCTACACTGGCCAGTAGAGGGAGGGGCAGTTGAACTGCTAAAATACTAGTCTCATAAATCACTGAGATTTATTGGGCTGCACTGCTTGACTGAGCAGAAATTGGAGAAAATTGAGTCTGTAAGTTCCCCCTGATCAGTTGATGCTGTCACTTAAGTTTTCCCATGTGTGAAAGGAGAGTCAAAACGGAGTTGGTATTGCTAAGAGAGTCTCTAAAATGCAGCTCTAGGGTCATTCAGGAAGTGTTATTTATGTATATCTCAGCCTGAATGGAATCTGACCTTTCCACTCTTCATTTTCATAATGAAGTCATTCATAACATCTGACAGAAATCAAAATATGTATTGGATCCTTACTCTAAAAAACTCCTGACAGCCTATCTACTTATCAGGCCCCTATCCCAAATAACTCATTATTCCTTAAGGACAAATACTTCCTGGTTTACATCAGTCAACCACAACTCTTATCGGTCAGCTTCTAACGACCTTGTGACTTCTTTGTCTTTATAAGCCACTGACTCTCCTTTTTCCTCAGAACACTCTTTTGGTTTTACCTGAATCTGTGTTTCCTGAATTGCAATTCTTAAGACCTCAGATAAATTCTTAATTGCAGCTTTCTGCCTTGTTTTTGGCCAACATATGTCATCTGACCCAGGAAGCAAAATGGGGTTAGGATTAGGGTTAGGGTTAGTACCTCAGTACTCACACTGGGTTAGTACTCACCTCAGGGTTAATGAGTACTAGTTCTTATCCTAAGTACTAATACTGAGTACCTAGGTGAATGCTAAGTCACAGTATATTGGAGAGCCCTGAGCAAAGAGGATGTGGTTTTATGCAATATGTCAGATCACATCTGGGGAGTTGACGCTAATGGAAACCCAAGGGACATTCTGCCAGGTATACAGAAAAATGCTCACTAATTTCTGATCTGACAGCTCACCTGGATTAAGAGGAATAGAGGAATAGTTAGTCCAAGATCATACCTTTCAAAGGTGTGGATTAGATAAACTGTGTCTTGCCCCACTCTGATCCTGGGTGAGTGATCCTTTCCTGGAAGGGGCTGAATACCTGAGAAATTGTGTGCCTAGACTCCAAAGTGTACCCTGGCTCAAGTGACTCAGGTCACATGACTCTTGTTTTCCCCCATCCTTCACATCATCCTATGCTCAGATAGGCAGACAGCTTGTGCTTCCAGCCCAGTGTTTCTCATGATGTACTCTGCATATACGTTAAATAAGCAGGGTGACAATATACAGCCTTGATGTACTTCTTTTCCTATTTGGAACCAGTCTGTTGTTCCATGTCCTGTTCTAACTGTTGCTTCTTGACCTGCATATAGGTCTCTCAAGAGACAGGTCAGGTGGTCTGGTACTCCCATCGCTTTCAGAAATTTCCAGTTTATTGTGATCCACACAGTCAAAGGCTTTGACATAGTCAATAAAGCAAAAATAGATGTTTAGAACTGCATCATTGTCTTTGCAACTTGTTCTATTGTCTTACCCTCTTGGGACTAGAAGCACAGCCCAGAATGCTGATTTCACTCAAATTAGCCATGTGTTCCATACTTTACTCTTTAATATGAGCTTTATCCTTTCTCCATCCTATCTCCCAGCTTATCTAATTCTGGCACGTATTTTCTATTGTGGTCCAGTGTTTTTCATCCATTTAGTCTTCATATATTTTGTGGTTGTTTGCTTCTTTGCTATGATTTAGTGCTTTGTTTTAACTATACTCAATTGTTAGGTTTTACACTCAGTACTAGAATAATTATACTATAGGGCTTATCTATTGGGCCCTGCACTACCCTTTAAACCACATCACTTTTCAGACATTGATAAGCAATCCATATAACATGATTACAACTAGGTGGCAAATCTCTACTGAAGAGGTAAAAGTAGTTTGGCATGTTAAAATATACCTTAGCAAGTCCACTGGAACTCAGTGACTCTTGGCAAAAGAATGAAAGTGTCAGACCTCATCAATGCCAAATGGAGACAAAAACATGCTGCACAAAACCTAAATGGGCTGTTTTATATTTAACTATTTTCTATACAAACCTATCAGAAGCATTTAGGTGCCAGGTCTCATTTTCAGTTTTAAGCAAGGGGGTGTACAGGTAGTCTGACAATAGCTGATGAAAGATAGGGAGAAACTCAGAGCAGATATTCATCATAGAAACAATAGTGAGTGGCCATGAATTCTAGCAACTCTCTCTTTAGGCTGTAGTGGTTATTGAATAAACAGAGGTGAATGAACACTGTAGCCAGAAAAGCCTCTCCAAAACTTTGAATCCCACAATGCTACTTGACCATAGAATTTTCTGTAAATATATGATTATTTACCTTAGATTATGGATGCTCCTTGTGAACAGAGCCTATGATTTAATTCTGTACCACACCACAGCTCTTTTCATTTTATCCAACACAGACCAGAACCGGGCAACTGCTTATTGGGTTTATTATCCGAATTAATGTAGTGTTGATGATGAGAAGCAATTGTTTTCAAATTGCAATTGCTCTAACAACTGTAACTGAATTCACAATAGTTTTAGATGCTTTACTTTTATAAAAAAGAGTAATATAAAAAATACAATATCCAGAATTATTTTGGTTTTCTACCTTTTTTTTGTAAATTGGGGCAAAAGTCAATTTTATAAAGCATACTATTTTAACCACATTTAACTGTACATTTCTGTGTGGCACTTAGTACATTCACATTGTTGTGCAATTCTCAAATTCATCCATGTCCTGAATTTTTCACTTTCCTAAACTGAAATTCTGTCCTTATTAAACACTATTGCCCATTACCCCTCCTCACCCTCCTGCCAAGATCCTGTCATCTACCAATGTACTTTCTGACTCCATGAATGTGACTACTCTAGGTGAATTGTCCAGACCAGCTCAACAGGCAGGGTTTCCAAAAGCGCAATGCAGCGAGAGAATGAGAGGCGAGAAACAAAAATTGAGAGAAAAGCGAGGCTCAAGGGACCAACACAGCTCCAAGGTGAAGGTACCGAACTGAGTCCACGCCAGCTTTATTATACTTTCAGCCATGAATGAAAGAATATGCGGGGAGTTAAACTACAACTCATGTGGCCTTCAGGGCCAAAGAACAAAATAATCGTTAACCATTGAGTAATTAGGGAAAAGTGATCAATTACAAATCAGTAACTAAGACTAATATTCTTATCTATAGATTTTTCACCAGATATGTAAAACATGTTACTCTGAGACGCCACTGAGAAACAGTCTGGGGTCGGTTTTCTGACCTCAGGATCATATCTTGTTTTCAAGACTATGAACTTTTCCCTTTGGACTGGTTCCAAGAGTCTCATGCCTTATAGCATCCAGTTTATCAATAATTATAAATTTCTTTTGTGGCCTTTGCCAAGGCCTGCTTTTCTTTTATTCTTCCTGTCTCCTACAGTTAATCATGTAAGTGGAATCAAACAGTATTTGTCTGCACTGACTAAATATTGGAATGCAATATTATGATTAATTTAACATATATACATAAAGAACTCCAAGATTGTTTCATGTGTACCAAATGTTAACTACACACACTTGGACAAGCACGGTAGCACGTAATTTGCCATTGGCAGATGAATCTGGATATCTTGATTGCCTGATGCCCAGTAAGATCACCAGTCTTTCATTTAGCATTAGCTATTGGCTGACAGAACATTCTTTGTGTGATTAGGGACCATTTTTGAACGAGACTTTCAATTCTGCAAAAATTATAAATCTGACTGAAGAAATGACACTTTGCAGTAGCAGAGATCAACAAACACAAATGTCAGCGTCATCTTATCTCAAAAAATCAGCCTTAGAATTTCTTTTAAGATATAGCATTCTGAAAGTTTTAGGCAGGCACCACAGTGATCATGCATTTAATGGCAAAGAAAAGAAGAGATGAGCAAACTGAATTCACCACAAATAGGGACCAATCCCACCAGGATATGTGATGTTCTTGCCTTTGACTATGAACACATTTTTTCCCCTACAAACCAGTAAAAAGAAACCAAAAACCCATCAAGATATAGAAAGGAGATCAAGTATGACATAGATTTGAAATTAGTATTCATTAACATTAGTATGTTGGAATTGTTTCTTGAAAGAATTTTGACTAAGGAGAGAGAATGATCATTTTTAGATGATAATACTGTTCTTGCACTATTGACAAAAGCCAAGACATGGAAATAACCTAAATGTCCATCAGTAGATGAATGAATAAAAGATCTGGCATATAAACACAATGAAATGTCCCTTGACCATAAAAAGAATGAAATAATGTAATGAGTGAACCTAAAGTTTATCGCACTAAGTGAAGTAAGTCAGCAGAAGAAAGACAAATAACATATAACATTACTTATATGTCAAAACTAAAGTATGACATAAATGAATATATCTACAAAACAGAAACAGACTCACAGACATAGAGAATAGACTTGTGGTTGCCAAGAGGGATGGGAGTGGGAAAGATATAATTTGGGAGTTTGGGGATAGCAGATGCAAACTATTTTATATACAATGGATAAACATGCTACTGTGTAGCAGAGGGAACTATACTCAATATTCTATGATAAACTGGAAAAGAATATTTTAAAAATGTATATATATATGTATAACTGAATCACTTTATATATATATATATATAATTTATATATGAGTCAATTTACTGTACAGCAGAAATTTACACATCACTAAAAGAAGGGGACGACAGAAGATGAGATGGCTGGATGGCATCACCGACTCGATGGACATGGGTTTGGGTGAACTCAGGGAGTTGGTGATGGACAAGGAGACCTGCCATGCTGCGGTTCATGGGATCACAAAGAGTCAGACATGGCTGAGTGACTGAACTGAACCGAAATCAACTATATTGTAATAAAAAAAAAATATTGATAATAAAATACTACTCAATACAAGTAAGTACAACATTCTGATAGAAAAAGAGACTTCTGCATTAAGTATTATTGAATTCAAATTACAAAATAAATTAAATACAGAACAATCTCAGGCAACATCTTTCCAGTTTTAAAGCCTATACTGGCAATTTTGTTTTAGTAAAACATAATCCATAAGACATTACAATTCATGTGTGCCCAGTTGCTCAGTTGTGTCTGACTCTTTGCAATCCCATGGTCTGTAGCCCACCAGGCTCCACTGTCCATGGATTTCCCAGGCAAGAATACTAGAGTGGGTTGCCGTTTCCTTCTCCAGGGGATCTTCCCAATACAGGGACTGAACCCACACCATCTGTGTTTCCTGCATTGGCAGGTAGCTTCTTTACTACCTGGAAGCTCCAGTTCTTATATTTGTATCAGCTATATAATTATACAAAGACTACAAGTATGCAAAGATTGAATCTCTATTTTTGCATACTTATGCAACATAAATAAGTGATTTCTGTCAACAGAGAGTGTCAGCATTTTATTACTCTCTAGAATTGTATTTCTCAACCATGCTGACATATGACAATTATTGGGGAGGATGCATTTCTGGTAATTATTATTTTACTGGTGTAAGTTGAGGCACTGAACTCCAAATCACTTTCAGCACCAATCTCCCTGTAAACAGTATAAAAAATGTAAAAACAATAAGAATATAGAAAACCTGAGCATCATTAACCAAATTGGCATAATTTGCCTTTATAGATCATTACTCCTAACAAATGTAAATTTATTTCAATTGCAGTTGGAATCCTCATGAAGACAGATTACTTGTTAGGCCATTAAAAGGAATTTCAGCAAATCAGGAAACAATTAGAATATTTTATAATATAATTTCTGATTACAGCATAATTAGAATTCCATGTCAATGAGTTACCTTGGTGGCTCAGTGGTAAAGAAACAATGCAGAAGATGTGGGTTCTATCCCTGGGTTGGGAAGATCCCCTAAAGAAGGAAATGGTCACCCACTCCAGTATTCTTGCCTAGGAAAACCATAAAGAGAGGATCCTGACAGACTATAGTCCATAGGGTCATAGAAGAGTTAGACACAACTTAGTGACTAAACAATGAAAAAAGTCAATAGCATATTTTTAAAAAATACAAAAAAGTTTGGAAATTAAGACACTTCAAAATAATAATTGGATAAAAAAATTGCAAGATACACTAGAAAATATTTTGAACTGAATAATAATGAAATTATAGCATATCAGAACTTGAAGGATGCATACAAATAGCATTTTGAGAAAGCTTAATGACTTTAGTTATTTTAGAAAGGAAAAAAGGCTTAAAATCAATTATCCACATTCCTACCCTCAAAAGTTAAAAATTAAAAACAAATTAAACCCAAAGTAAGCGGAAAAAAGATGATAATAAAATAAAGTATTATTCAGTGTATTAGAAAAAAAATCAGAAAAGTTAATAGACTCCAAATTGGTTACTTTAAAATATTGATAAATTGAAAAACTCTTAGATAAGAATGACTAGAATATTTATTTAAAGAAAATATACTGCAATCATAAATAAAACCAAAAATATCTCTACATATTAAATGTTTACGACCAACTATCTATAATTAAATTTGACAATTCATATGGTAGAGAAATTATATGAGAAATGCATACTGCCAAACTGACTCCAAATTAAACAGGAAATATAAAACAGTCTTATATTTAGTAAAGAACATGACTCTATATTTGAAAAACCTTATTAAAAAAAATACAAAATAATGGTGCTGGCTAGTGCTATTAAACATTTATAAGTGGAACTAATACTTTGCCTAAAGAAACTCCATGCATTTTTTTTTCTTAAAAGGATAGTGAGTCACCACATTCCTGATACCAAAACTTGAGAAAGTCATTATAAGAAAAGAAAATTACAGGTAATCACTCGTGGTCCGATGTTAGGACTTTGTGCTTTCACTGCCGAGAGTACAGGCTCAATCCCTGGTCAGGAAACTAAGATCCCTCAAGATGAGTGATGCAGCCAAAACAACAACAAAATAAAACAGAAAAGAAAAGTAACAGACTAATATACCTCTTGAATAAACAACCAAGATTTTTTTTTACTGAATATTACCAAACAAATTCAGCAGTGTATGAAAAATAATAATGCATTATATGTCCTTGTAGGGTTTATACTGGACTCCCCTGGTGACTCAGCAGTAAAGAATCCATCTGCCAATACAAGAGACACAGGTTGGATTCCTGTGTCAAGAAGATACCCTGGAGAAGGAAATGGTAACCCCCTCCAGCATTCTTGCCTGGGAAATCCCATGGACAGGGGAGCCATGCGGGCTACAGTCTATGTGGTCACAAAAAGAGTGGGGCATGTCTTAGTAACTAAAAAGCAACAACAGGGTTTATCATAGGTAATTCTTTGATTTAACCTTCAGGAAAATGTATCCGTGTTATTTATAACATTAACTGAGTTAAAGGAGAAAATCATTAATAGTTGCATAAAAAGTATTGTTGAAAGTCAACATCAGTTCATGATTAAAAACAGAAAACTAGGAATAAAAGGGAACATTTTCAATACAATGCAGGACATCTACAGAAACCCTACAGCAAACATTACCTTTATTTCTAAAATGTTGACCCTTTTTCCAAAAGATCAAGGAAAACAAGGCTATGTTTTCTCACCATTTCAAATCAGCACTGAATATCCAAACAAGTCCAATAAAGTAATAAATATTGAAAAAGAGGTAGTATAGTAATTATCCACAGATGGCATGACTGTGAAGCTAGAAAAGCCTGTGGAAACTAATAACCATATTTCTTTAAATTGCAAAATACAGCATTTAATAGCTGTTAACATTTGGAAATATCAATATAAAATTATTTCGTTTGAAATAATACCAGAAAAAGATAACATACTTTCACCTCCTATTTGCTAGAATGTTTAATTTTCTGGTTGACAGAAATATTTTATAATGGATTGTTGTGTGGTAATTATATGGGTGTAGATTTTACCAACTTAAGACTTGTGCATTTTCCTGTATGTCAATTATATTTCAATTTTTAAAAATCTATTTAAATCTTTTGTGTCTTTCTGTTTTGTTTATTGATCTTCAGGATACACTACTCTACTGGGTTCCATGGGGAAGAGGTTTTACTATTTTTTCTTTATGCAACACTTCAATGGAGAAATGAATAAATGTTTATAACGAGGATATATGAAGAGGAGAACAAACCAAAGCAGATGACATATTATAATTAAGACAGACCACATAAACTAAATTTTGCATTAAATATCTTTTCATCGTCCCAAGGGCAGAAACTTCTACAAGCCAACCAATTGTTTTGTCTGGAATTTGATAAAAAAAATCTAGTTTTATCCATTTCTGCTGTGCCGGGGTCCAGCCCCAGCGGGGTCCGAGGGTCTTGAGGGATGAGTGGCATTGGCGGAAGAACTGAGCTGAGTAGATGTGTGGTAATGGAGCAGTCTCTCAGTTTATTGTTGTTGGTTTACAGTTTTATAGCTAAAAGACATCCCCATTACATCATTACATCACCTATCATTCTATACAATTTTTTGTTTTCTACCTTCCATAGCAACCTTATCATAGAGCTCATTCCCCAATCTATCATGAAACATTCCCTTTGCAGAAGTCAGATTTTTATGTAATTAGATTTAACAATAGTATGTTTACCATTTGAATGTCTTCAGTATACTTCATTCAATCATGATAAGTACATCAACCTAAGTAGAAAGGTTACATTTTTCTTATCAGGTACAACTATGTAGAAGCTAGAGGGAAGGGCTAAAGCTTGAGACTGTTTATTCTAGTAACCTACTCTGGTTCTTATAAGGAAAGAGGAAAGAGGACAAAGAGACAGTTTAGAAAGAGCAAAGAGGACTAAGACAGTTTAGGAAGAGGACTAAGAGACAGTTTAGGAAGAGGAAAGAGGACTAAGAGACAGTCAAGCAGCACTGCTTCAGCAATAAAACCCTATTAACCTTATAACTACTATAATGAATTCCTATGTCTACATTATCTTAAAGCAATCAATGTCTCCAACTATGCTGGCCACAGTTATGAGCATTCCTAAGTCTCAATCGAGCCTGATTTTTTCAAGGAAGAGAGCTTCCTCTGTGGAGTGGTCAGGGGAGTGGGAGGTGGAAAGGTGACCCAAGTACGAGCCTTTCTGGTGGTGGCCTTGCCATGACCCCCAGAGAACTCTTGGTAAACTCCCCAGTAATTAGTAGGAGGAGGAGTAGTCTATTTAAATGTCCCTTTCATTCCTCCTTAGCCCCCTGGGAAGGTGATCCACCTTCCCAGATCCTCTGTTCGATAAGGTCTGGGGGGATTATCTCAGGACAAATTCTTTCCAACTGGGACTGACCTACTGAGATGAGCCAATGTTCCGAGCATGGACAGAACTTCCCAGAAAAATACCAGGGTGGGGCTTGCCCAGGATGCCCCGATAAAGTCAGCTTTGCAATTTCTTTCTTAGTCTCGAGACCTTGTCATTCGAACAAGGGGGCATCCTGACGGCTCCCAGCACTGCTGTATTTTTAAATTTGAATAAAAACAACTATATGAGTGGCAAATATAAAAATATACTTTCTCTATTAATAGCAAGAAGTTTGTTCTTGTTGTTCCGTCTCTAAGTTGTGTTTGATTCTTTGCAATCCTATGGACTAGAGCACACCAGGAGCCTTGGTCCTCTACCATCACCTGGAGTTTGCTAAGATTCATGTCCAATGAGTTGCTTATGTTATCTAACCATCTCATCCTCTACCACCTCCTTCTCCTCTTGCCTTCAATCTTTCCCAGCATCAAGGTATTTTCCAATGAGTTGAATCTTCAAATAAGGGGCTAGATTTTGGAGATTCAGCTTTAGCATCAATCTTTCCAATGAATATTCAGGATTGATTTCCTTTAGGATTGATTGATTTCATCTCTTTGCAGTCCAAGTAACTCTCAAGAGTCTTTTCCAGCACCACAGTTTGAAAGCTTCAGTTCTTTGGTGCTCAATCTTCTTTATGGTTCAACTCTCACATCCCTACATGACTACTGGAAAAACACAATTTTGACTATTTGAACCTTCATCAGCAAAGTGATGCTGTCTATATTTGTCATAACTTTCTTTTCAGGGAGCAAATATCTTTTAATTTCATGGCTGCAGTCACAGTCCAGAGTGATTTTGGACCCCAAGTAAGTAAAATCTGTCACTGCTTCCACATTTTCCCCATCTATTTGTCATGAAATGATGTAATCAGAAGCCATGATCTTAGTTCTTTGATGTTGTGTTTCAAGCCAACTCTTCTTTCACTCTCATCAAGGGGCTCTGTAGGTCCTCTTCATTTCCTACCTTTAGATTACTATCATCCACATATCTGAGGTTGGTGATATTTCTCCCTTCAATCTGGATTCCAGTTGGTGATTCATTTAGCTCAGCATTGCACATGATGTACTCTGCATAGAAGTTAAAAAAGCAGGGTAACAATATACAGCCTTGACATAGTCCTTTCCCAATTTTAAACCAGTCCATTGTTCTATGTCTGATTCTAACTGTTGCATCTTGACCTGCATACAGGTTTCTCAGAATACAGGTAAGGTGTTTCGGTATTCCCCAGCTCTAAGAATTTTCCACAATTTGTTGTCATCCACACTGTGAAAGGATTTAGTCAAGTCCATGAAGCAGAAATTGATGGGGTTTTTTGTTTGTTTGTTTGTTTTTTCCGGATGATCCAATGAATCAACTTTCTCCATGATCCAATGAATGTTGGCAATTTGATTTCTGGTTAATCTGACTCTTCAGAACCCAGATTGCACAGCTGGAAGTTCTCACCTCTCGTTGTGCTGACTCCTACCTTAAAGAATTTTGAGCATTACCTTGCTAGCATGTGAAATGAGCATAGTTATATGGTAGTTCC
Source organism: Antilocapra americana (assembly GCA_007570785.1). Taxonomy (NCBI): domain Eukaryota; kingdom Metazoa; phylum Chordata; class Mammalia; order Artiodactyla; family Antilocapridae; genus Antilocapra; species Antilocapra americana. Next base: position 50,695,292 of record ML660197.1, on the reverse strand, counting down.
AACATTCTTTCATATTGTCCTTCTTTGGGATTGGGATGAAAACTGAGTTTTTACAGTCTAACCTCTGAGTTTTCCAAATTTGCTGACATATTGAGTATAGCATTTTAACAGCATCATATTTTAGAATTTTAAATAGTTCAGCTGGAATTCTGTCACCTTTAATATCTTTGTTCTTACCAATACTTTGCAAGGAAACTCAACTTCACACTCCCAGATGTCCGACTCTAAGTGAGTGACCACACAATCAGTTTTCTGAATCGTTAAGACCTTTTTGTATAGTTCTTCTGTGTATTCTTGCACCTCTTCTTACTATCTTCTGCTTCTGTTAGGTCCATACCATTTCTCTCCTTTTTCATGCTCATCCTTGTATGAAAAGCTCCCATTAAAACTCAAAGTTTCTTGAAGAGATCTCTAGCCTTTTCCATTCTATTGTTTTCCTGTATCTCTTTGCACTGCTCTTTTAAAAAAGGCTTCTTATCTATCTTTGCTATTCTGTGGAACTCTGCCTTCAGTTGCATATCTTTTCCTTTATCCCTTGTCTTTTGCTTTTCTATTTTCCTCAGCTATTGTAAAGCCTCCTCAAAGAGCCACTTTGTCTTCTTGCATTTCTTTTTCTTTAGGAGAGCTCTGGTCACTGCTTCCTTACAATATTATGAACAGCCATCCATAGTTCTTCAGGCGCTCTGGATCTAATGACTTGTATATATTCATCACTCCCATTGTATAATCATAAAGGATCTGATTTAGCTGATATCTGAATGACCTAAAGGTTTTTCCTACTTTCTTCAATTTAAGCCTGAATTTTGCAATAGGAGCTCATGATCTCAAACACAGTCAGCTCCATGTCTTGTTTTTGCTGACTGTGTAGAACTTGGCCACCTGATGTGAAGAACTGACTTATTTGAAAAGACCTTGATGCTGGGAAAGATTGAAGGTAGGAGGAGAAGGGGACAACAGAGGATGAGATGGTTGGATGGCATCACCGACTCAATGGACATGAGTTTGAGTAACTTTAGGAGTTGGTGATGGACAGGAAGGCCTGGCATTCTGCAGTCTATGAGGTCAAAAAGAGTCGGACATGACTGAGCGACTGAACTGAACTGAACTGATATAGAGCTCCTCCATCTTCAGCTGCAAAGAACACAATCAATCTGATTTTGATATTGACCCTCTGATGTCCATGCGTTAGAGTCATCTCCTGAGTTGTTGAAAAATTGTATTAGCTATGACCAGTGTGTTCTCTTGATAAAACTGTTAGCCTTTGCCCTGCTTCACTTTGTACTCCAAAATCTGTTATTCCAGATATCCCTTGACTTCCTATTTTTGCATTCCAATCCCCTAAGATTAAAGGACATATTTTTTGGTGTTAGTTCTAGAAAGTATTGTAGGTCTTCATAGAACTGATTAGCTTCAGCTTCTTGGGCATCAGTGGTCGGGGCATAGACTTGGATTACTCTGATGTTGAATGGTTTGCCTTGGAAAAGAACTGAGATCATTCTGTCACTTTTGAGGTTGCACCCAGGACTTAACTTTGGACTGTTTTGCTGCCTATGAGGGCTAAGCCCTTTCTTCTAAGGGATTCTTGACCACAGTAATAAATATAATGGTAATCTGAATTAAATTTGCCCTTCCCATTCATTTTAGTTCACTGATTTAGTTAATGAAGTGTTAACGTTCATTCTTGCAGTCTCCTGCTTGACTATATCCAATTTACCTTGATTCACAGACCTAACATTCCATGTTCTTATGCAGTATTGTTCTTTACAGAATCAGACTTTCCTTTCATCACCAGACACATTCATAACTTAGCAGTCTTTCCTCTTTGACCCAGTCACTTCACTCTTTCTTGAGCTACTAGTAATTGCCCTCCACTCTTCTTTAGTAGCATATCGGATACATTCCATTCTTGGGGGCTCACCTCCCAGTGTCATGTTTTTTGTCCATTCATACCACTTGTGTGATTCTCAAAGCAAGAATACCAAGGTGAGTTGCCACTTCCCCCCCCCCACCCCCGTGGATCACATTTTGTTAGAACTCTTCACTGTGACCCATCTAGCTTGCATGGCATGACTAATAGCTCCTTGAGTTATGCAAATCCCTTTGCCATGACAAGGCTACAATTCATTAAGTGGATAGTCATAAGAGGAGCACACAAATAACAAAACTCAGCATTGACATGAGACAGCTATATTTTTCCAAGCAATTGTTTTCACTCAAGAAGGATACAAACAGGAAATGCAAATCACTAGCATCTTATATGTAATCGCTAGGTCATTCACTAATTAATACACTCAGCATTTTTTTACTGTGCTAGATACTAAATCAGCAGTGAGAATATACAAATTTATAAGAAACTGTACTTTCCAAAAACAAACTGACATTCTAGCTGGACAAAAGATAGTCGGACAAATATAAGAATGACTGCACTTTGAATGAGACAGGTGCAGAGTAACATAGGTTTCTGCTGTTTCTTTGGGAAAAAAATCACAATAAACTGTGGAAAATTCTTAAAGAGATGGGAATACCAGACCCCTTTAAATGCCTCCTGAGAAACCTGTATACAGGTCAAGAAGCAACAGTTAGAACTGGACATGGAACAATGAACGGGTTCAAAATTGGGAAAGGAGTATGTCAAGGCTATATATTGTCACCCTGCTTATTTAACTTATATCCAGAGTGCATCATGAGAACGTCAAGCTGGCTGAAACACAAGCTGGAATTAAGATTGCAGGGAGAAATACTGATAACCTCAGATATGCAGATCACACCACCCTAATGGCAGAAAGCAAAGGGAAACTAAAGAGCCCCTTGATGAAAGTGAAAGAGGAGAAAAGCTGGTTTAAAATTCAACATTCAAAAACCATTCTTTTACAAGTGGCTGTCCAGTTTTCCCAGCACCACTTGTTAAAGAGGTTGTCTTTTCTCCATTGTATATTCTTGCCTCCTTTGTCAAAGATAAGGTGTCCATAGATGGGTAGATTTATCTCTGGGCTTTCTATTCTGTTCCATTGATCTATGTTTCTGTCTTTGTGCCAGTACCATACTGTCTTAATGACTGTGGATTTGTAGTATAGCCTAAAGTC